>CM042259.1:42227560-42302560 GCA_023566225.1 Romanogobio albipinnatus | reverse complement strand
CTGTAATCATGCGTAATTAAATTACAGTTACTTATGAAAATGCTAACGATTACATCTGAATATGTTCTGTAAAAAGCTAGGATATGTTGAATATAGGGCTGTCAAAAAATTAATCACAATTAATCACATCCAAAATAAAAGTTTGTGTTTACATAATATATTTGTGTGTACTCTGTATAATTATTATGTTTATATAAATATTCATGTATATATTTAAGAAATATTTGCATGTATATACTGTATACATTTATATAATTTATATTATATATAAATATAAATATTTTATATATAAATATAATACATTTTTCTTAAATATATACATGCTTGTGTGTGTTTTTATATATAAATAATAATTATACACAGTTCACACACATATATTATGTAAACACAAACTTTTATTTTGGATGTGATTAATCGTGATTAATCTTTTGACAGCCCTAGTTGAATAATATTAATTTGTTGCTTTGCCTGTTTTTAATGTGCACGGTACCTCCTGCCATTTAAAGGCTGTTTAGTAAAGCGATGCTATTCTGATGCTTTTGATTGGCTCTTTTGTTTGAAATTGCAGCATCTGCCAATTACATCAATGCGCTGTAAGCTTTAGGCTACAACCTGTCTTAAAGGTTCTTGCACACGGCGTCTGAAATTCTCGTCCGAAATTGTGCGTTAAAAAATACAACCTCACGTTGTGTCAATCGCGTTTACACACTGCCTCCGAAACTTTCATCTGTCATAATAAAATTTGGATCGGATTTTCTAGCCTAGAAATCTAGACTCACCCTAGCGGCAGGACATTTATTTTGCCGCGAGTGTAGTCTAGCAACTCTCGGTAGACCTGAGAGCTGGAAAAACCAAACTCTGGTCAGGCCAATCATATCGTGTGTAGAGTCGGTGGGCGGGCTTAACATAATGACGGCACGTCACGGCAGAGTTGCGGAGGTTCTGCGTGCTACTCGTAAACAAAGAAGCTGACAAACAGCGGCTTTTGAATCGGCTTTGGCCGTGACTCTGGAAGACTGGGAGTTAACCTTTTCTTTGAGAAAAGAACGGCCCTAAGGTCATTCTTAAGAAAAGAAGATATGTTCGGAGTTTTGCCGACCGGATACGGCGAAAGTCTATCAACTAACATTAGCTCAGCTTCACCGTCTTCTTTGCTCTGGTTGGTTGTGGTGCTCATGGTGCCATCCAATTGGTTGCAGAGGGAATTTGAAAGACAACCGTTTATCCCGCCCCTCCAATTGAGCCCACGAAAATTTCGGACTCAGTGTGCAAAGACCTTAAAGGGATAGTAACCCAAAAATAAGAGTCTGTAAAGCCGGGGAGACACTGTACGATTTTGGGCACGATTTGGCCATCTGAGACAAATTTTGCAAATCCTAAAAGATTCCTCTGATCCTAGGCTACAATCTGATGTCTTTGATCGTTAGTTGGACATGTTCACCGGCAGCCGATTAATGACCGTTGCGATCAACTTTTACTGGCAGTGTCAGAAGATTTGGCGCACAATCCTGCAGTGTGACATCTCCTACGACGACCGTCAAATTATCTTCGATTTTCAAGACAAACTATGACCAAAATGAGCGCTTGAGATTTCTTTGTATCCACCATTTCAATCCCGCGTGTAATGCAGTTCTCCGTCAACGAACGCGTCATTGATTGAGGATATTGTGGGAGAGGATGGGAGATTGTGGTCTAGTGGGTTAAAGCACTGAACTGATACGCAGAAGGTTGCTGGTTTGATCCCAGCAATCGCCACCACCAGTGTGTCCTTGAGCAAGGTGCTTTCCCCCTGGAGCATTGTCCCTGTAATAAGTGCACTATTAGTCGCTTTGGATAAAAGCGTCTGCCAAATGTAAGACACCATATAAAACTCTTGACGAGTTTTCTTGCGTGCGTCTGATTTTAGCGTGCCTTGATTATCGTACAGTCTGACATTAATGACAACTGAGATCTTACAGTGTGACATGGCTTACAGCGGGGATCATGTTCGTACAGTCTGACAAGGAACAATCGCAAAGGACTATTATAAATCGCACAGTGTGCACCCGGCTTAAGGCTCTGACACAGGCTAGACAGAAATTGTTGAATAAATGTGTTATTTTTGTTTGTTTTGGGCAGAAAAAGTATTCTCGTCGATTCATAAAATTAAGGTTGAACGACTGTAGACACATGGACTATTTTAATGATGTTTTTAACCATCTTTCTGGACCTTGAAAGTGTTAATTAAGGCCATGTCCACACTAATACGTTTCCGTTTGAAAACGCTTCCGTCTACACGGAGACAGCGTTTTAGGTCAATGAAAAGGTAGCTTTTTTATGAAAACGCTCTCCAAAGCGGATACGTTATAGTGTGGACTGTGAAAATGGAGGTATTTGAAAACAATGACGCATGTTTAGTCATGTGACGCATATTGTACCAATAGGTATTCATGTTTATACTGCTATTGTGCCTGTTATGTGCTATGTTTAAAATGTTACTTTACGCACTCTTCATATCACAGCCTGGCAAAGAGGACACAAAATGTACTCGCAATTGCTGTCCTGTGGCAAAGCATGACAGACAAATAATGGTGAGTGAGTGCGAGAAGAATTGTGTGAGAACTTGATAATGTCTTGTTCTGTCTGTTAGTCGGTTTAACACATGCACAGTAAGGTGAATTTAGCAGTTTCCGACGTTTCAGTGTGGATAAGAAACGTTTGGAAAACGCTTGATAATGTTAGTGTGGACGGAGAACGTTTTAAAGTGAAAACACCGTATCCAGATTAATGTAGATGTAGCCTAAATAGCAGTCTATGGGGTCAGAGAGCTCTCGGATTTCATCAAAAATATCTTAATTTGTGTTCCAAAGATGAACGAAGGTCTTACGGGTTTGGAACGACATGAGGGTGAGGAAATAATGACAGAATTTTGATTTTTGGGGGAACTATCCCTTTATGGCGAGTGATAAAAATGCGTTCCAGTGCTGGAAATGAGTCAAATAATCAAAAAGTAAATCAAATGTAATCAGTTACATTACTTTAATAAAGTCAATCGGAATAGTTACACAACTCATTACATTTTAAGTAGGGTAACTTGTAATCTGTAACCTATTACATTTCCAAAGTAACTTTCCCAACACTGCTTATATGAGATGCACAGCAGTTCCTGCCAAAATATGAAATTATTATATATTCTCAGCATTAGGAATATTAATGGCTTGTGGGGTAAATTGCAACATTTTTGAAATACAGAAACAGGGAAAACGACAAAAGAAGAGAACATAGCATGCAAAAGAAAAAATGTTATGAAAAGGAAAAAAATCCCCATCAAATCATTGAAATGATGCAGGACGATGCACACATTCACCTTTAATATTTAGCGTCTAATCACTAACGTGTAAGCAATGCAACTATTTGCCTTTAAAAAACAAATTTCCCAGAGCGAAAAAATGGTCTCATGTCCATTTCACAAGACACAATAAATTGAATTCCTTCCATTCCACTTTCACAATATTACGCTTTACCCTGGTTTTACATTAACCAACCCCAACAGCCTACATTACAAGCTGACCGTCAACGTGTCAGGGCTAATTTGCAGCTGTGTCCAATCAATGTGACTCCGCCACAGATTCTGCCACTGTTTCCAGGGCATCCACGGCCATTATGAAGCAGAATTTATCAATAAAGGGAAGATATTCCTATTTGGCATTTCACTACAGATCAGATTTCTGAAGGTAACTTGTATGCGAATCATTCAAATAATCATACTCCAAATAATTGCATCTTGCTATTATAAAACAACATGAATAATAAACCAGCGTGGATGCAATGCATATGATTTAATGCCAACAGCACGTTACACATGAGGGCAGAATGAGTCCGATTGCCACAGAAATCTGCTGACACACATCTGCTGACACACATTTTGTGAATAAACAAACACTTGCACTTTTAAAGCTAATAAAAGGCCATTAAAGGCAAGACAAATGTCTATAATAATACATTTTAAGCTCTCATACCTTGCAGAACAATCCTAAGTGTATAGCTTCACAATTTTATAGCTATTAGTTATTGAAGAATCATGAAAATGCTATTAATTATACATTTAAAAACCTGAAGCAAAGCGCTCTCTGGCATGTAGACACAGCAAAATGGTCGACATCTATTCAGCAAAAAGGCTTGAGGTATGGAGACAGAATCAAAAGGAAACAGGGAGGAGTGGAAAGAAGAAAGCTCATTAATATTTCAACACTTTCCTCAAATCTGAGCATCAACGCATCTGAATTTGTTTGCTATTCTTTAATACAATCAACACATTTCCCTATTACAACTGTGCATTTCTTCAGCAGAGGTGCAGTTGTGCATGCAGCGCTTACGATGCATTAAAGCATTCACCTCTCCACCAGCAATGCAAGATAGAAAATTCCCTGCAGACAACTGCAAGAGATGCCCTTCCCTCCACGCACAAAGACATATTGACCATCTCACATCCTGGTCTCACCATCTAACCTGCCAAACCAACCCGTGTTTTACACTGAAAATCTGATAACAAATTCACCATTAAATGTCTGCTTTGTTCAGGCAACACCAGCTCAATCAGAAAAAATCCTCTCTGGCAACAGCCCCTCCATCTTGACAGGGGCAATTATCGCTTACATTTACTGTGGAATCCGTGTCCACGGCCGAGATCACTATAAATAATCAGTCTGCTAGCGCATCTGTCCCTGCACAGCACAAAAGAGGCTTTTTAAGCGTCCCGATGATAAAGCCAGAATCCAAATCTATGCACATCCCCCCGCACCCTCTCAATAACCAGCCATCAAGACAAAAGGTTTATCGGCACCGCCTTGCTATACAGCACAAACGCGCTATTATGTCCTTCACACTGAATAGCAGGAATATAAGACCACACATCTGTAACGTTTGCCTCGAGAGATCAGGGCGTTAAACGGAGACTTACCCCATTCTGCACCAGTGACAGCCTCCATCCCAGCAACCCATCAACTATGTCAGTTGCCGGAGAGCATCCAGCCAGCACCGAGTCACATGGGCAAGGGCTCGGCCAATCAGAAAACGGCCAGCCCAGGCCGGTGTTGGTGCAGTGGCTGATGGTGGCTGGCCAGATTTCTGCCCCAGTGTACAGCTGCTTCCCTTGACGGAGTTTAAAAGCTCTCGTTGGGGGAAGCGGTGCGGCCCCAGGCATACAAGCTATACTGGAGATTCAGAGACGGGTCATAACGTCTGGAGGTCACATGACCTGATATACAATAAACGGATCAATATGGCAGCCTAGTCATGGCAACTGGACCATATAGAAGATACATGTTCAATGCATTAAAGTTATTTCAGTGGGACAAACAAACTGATAAATACATTTGAAATCTATACCACCCTTTTCATTCCAGCTAGTGGTTTTTATTTTACATTGATACTTAGAATTCAGTGCACTTGTTATTTTTCTGGCTGTCTCAGTATTTCTCAATTTTCCATTTATTGTATTCCATTTATTGTATTGTATTTCCATTTATTATTTATTGTATTTATATTAGGTGCTGGGCAATCGATTAATTGCCTCCAAAATTAAAGTTTGTGTTTACATAATGTGTGTGTGTACTCTGTATAATTATATTATATATATATATAAATAAATAAATAAATAAATAAATAAATACACACACACATGCATGTATATATTTAAGAAAAATATTATATTTATATACAAGATAAATTATATAAAAACAGTATATTAGGGCTGTTAAACGATTAATCGTGATTAAATCGCATCCAAAATAAAAGTTTGTTTACACATACTTATACACAGCACACACATATTATGTATAAATACACCCACATGCATGTGTATATTTAAGAAAAAAAATTATATTTATATATAAAATAAATATATATATACACACATACACACACATACATACATACATACACACTGTAAAAAATTTAAACGGAAAATGTACTGGTAATTTTCTGCCAGGACATCATCCAGTAATTTTTACGGAAATTTCCGTTAACCCATCCATCCATCCATCCATCTTCTTCCGCTTTATCCGGGGCCGGGTCGCGGGGGCAGCAGTCTAAGCAGAGATGCCCAGACTTCCCTCTCCCTAGACACTTCCTCTAGCTCTTCCGGGGGGACACCGAGGCGTTCCAAGGCCAGCCGGGAGACATAGTCCCTCCAGCGTGTCCTTGGTCTTCCCCGGGGCCTCCTCCCGGTTGGACATGCCCGAAACACCTTCCCGGGAAGGCGTTCAGGAGGCATCCGGAACAGATGCCCGAGCCACCTCAGCTGTCCCCTCTCGATGTGGAGGAGCAGCGGCTCTACTCCGAGTTCCTCCCGAGTGACTGAGCTTCTCACCCTATCTCTAAGGGAGCGCCCAGCCACCCTGCGGAGAAAGCTCATTTCGGCCGCCTGTATCCGGGATCTTGTCCTTTCGGTCATGACCCAAAGCTCATGACCATAGGTGAGAGTAGGAACGTAGATTGACCGGTAAATCGAGAGCTTCGCCTTACGGCTTAGCTCTTTCTTCACCACGACAGACCGGTACATCGACCGCATTACTGCAGAAGCTGCACCGATCCGTCTGTCAATCTCCCGTTCCATCCTCCCCTCACTCGTGAACAAGACCCCTAGATACTTGAACTCCTCCACTTGGGGCAGGAAATCTCCACCAACCTGAAGTGGGCAAGCCACCCTTTTCCGACTGAGGACCATGGCCTCGGATTTGGAGGTGCTGATTCCCATCCCAGCCGCTTCACACTCGGCTGCAAACCGTCCCAGTGCATGCTGGAGGTCCTGGTTAGAAGGGGCCAACACGACAACGTCATCCGCAAAGAGCAGAGACGAAACCGTGTGGTCCCCAAACCTGACACCCTCCGGCCCTTGGCTGCGCCTAGAAATTCTGTCCATAAAAATTATGAACAGAACCGGCGACAAAGGGCAGCCCTGCCGGAGTCCAACATGCACCGGGAACAAGTCTGACTTACTGCCGGCAATGCGGACCAAACTCCTGCTTCGGTCATACAGGGACCGGACAGCCCTCAGCAAAGGACCCCGGACCCCATATTCCCCCAGCACCCTCCACAGGACGCCGCGAGGGACACGGTCGAATGCCTTCTCCAAATCCACAAAACAAATGTGGACTGGTTGGGCAAACTCCCATGAACCCTCCAGCACCCTGTAGAGGGTATAGAGCTGGTCCAGTGTTCCACGACCAGGACGAAAACCACACTGTTCCTCCTGAATCCGAGGTTCCACTATCGGCCGAATTCTCCTCTCCAGTACCCTGGCATAGACTTTCCCGGGGAGGCTGAGAAGTGTGATCCCCCTATAGTTGGAACACACCCTCCGGTCCCCCTTCTTAAAAAGAGGGACCACCACCCCGGTCTGCCATCCCAGAGGCACTGTCCCCGACCGCCACGCGATGCTGCAGAGGCGTGTCAGCCAAGACAGCCCCACAACATCCAGAGACTTGAGGTACTCAGGGCGGATCTCATCCACCCCCGGTGCCTTGCCACCGAGGAGTTTCTTGACCACCTCGGTGACTTCAGCTTGGGTGATGGACGAGTCCTCCTCTGAGCCCCCATCCTCTGCTTCCTCAATGGAAGACGTGACGGCGGGATTGAGGAGATCCTCGAAGTATTCCTTCCACCGTCCGACAACATCCCCAGTTGAGGTCAACAGCCGCCCATCGCCACTGTAAACAGCGTTGGTAGGGCACTGCTTCCCCCTCCTGAGGCGCCGGACGGTTTGCCAGAATCTCTTCGAGGCCAGCCGATAGTCCTTTTCCATGGCCTCACCGAACTCCTCCCAGGCCCGAGTTTTTGCCTCCACAACCACCCGGGCTGCAGTCCGTTTAGCCTGCCGGTACCTGTCAGCTGCCTCAGGAGTCCCACAAGCCAACCAGGCCCGATAGGACTCCTTCTTCAGCTTGACGGCATCCCTTACTTCCGGTGTCCACCACCGGGTTCGGGGATTGCCGCCTCGACAGGCACCGGAGACCTTGCGTCCACAGCTCCGAGCAGCCGCTTTGACAATGGAGGTGGAGAACATGGTCCACTCGGACTCAATATCTCCAGCCTCCCTCGGGATCCGGTCGAAGCTCTGCCGGAGGCAGGAGTTGAAGATCTCTCTGACAGGAGACTCGGCCAAACGTTCCCAGCAGACCCTCACAGTACGTTTGGGTCTACCGAGTCTATCCAGCTTCCTCCCCCGCCATCGGATCCAACTCACCACCAGGTGGTGATCAGTTGACAGCTCCGCCCCTCTCTTCACCCGAGTGTCCAAGACATACGGCCGCAGGTCAGATGAAACGACCACAAAGTCGATCATTGACCTACGACCTAGGGTGTCCTGGTGCCATGTGCACTGATGGACACCCTTATGCTTGAACATGGTGTTCGTTATGGACAAACTGTAACTAGCACAGAAGTCCAATAACTGAACACCACTCGGGTTCAGATCAGGGGGGCCGTTCCTCCCAATCACGCCCCTCCAGGTTTCACTGTCATTGCCCACGTGGGCGTTGAAGTCCCCCAGTAGAACGACGGAGTCCCCAGTCGGAGCACTCTCCAGCACCCCTCCCAGGGACACCAAGAAGGTTGGGTACTCTGCACTGCCGTTTGGCCCGTAGGCACACACAACAGTGAGAGACCTATCCCCGAGCCGAAGCCGCAGGGAAACAACCCTCTCGTTCACTGGGGTAAACTCCAACACATGGCGGCAGAGCTGGGGGGCTATAAGCAAACCCACACCAGCCCGCCGCCTCTCACCATGGGCAACTCCAGAGTGGTGAAGAGTCCATCCCCTCTCGAGGAGTGTGGTTCCAGAGCCCAAGCCGTGCGTGGAGGTGATTCCGACTATCTCTAGTCGGAACCTCTCAACCTCACGCACAATCTCAGGCTCTTTCCCCGCCAGCGAGGTGACATTCCATGTCCCAAGAGCCAGTTTCCGTGTCCAGGGATCGGGTCGTCTAGGCCCCCGGCCTCGACTGCTGCCCGATTCGCTTTGCACCGGCCCCTTACGGTCCCTCCTGTGAGTGGTGAGCCCACGGGAAGGTGTCCCCACGTCGCTCCTTTGGGCTGAGCCCGGCCGGACCCCATGGGGGAAGGCCCGGCCACCAGGCGCTCGCATACGAGCCCCAACCCCAGGCCTGGCTCCAGGGTGGGGCCCCGGCTGCGCCGTACCGGGCGACGTCACGGTCCTCCTTTTTTTTTGTCATCATAAGGGTTGTTGAACTGCTCTTAGTCTGACCCGTCACCTAGGACCTGTTTGCTTAAAACACCGTTAACCCTTAAAACACAAACTAATGCAATGTGTCATTCAAAATACAGGTAAAACACCTGTGAAAAACCAATATGGAAAACTCCTTCATATTTATACTGTACTTTGTGCCCAATTTTTACTGACTTTTTTACAGTGTACAGTATGCAACTATTTCTTAAATATATACATGTATGTGTGCATATTTATATATACATAATAATTATACACAGTACACACACATATATTATGTAAACAACACAAACCTTTATTTTGGATGCAATTAATCGGGATTAATTGATTGCCCAGCACTAATTTATATATTTGTTTTCCTACTTCCATTTTGGTCATGCGTCTTATTTTTGTTGTAGTTATTATTATTTATTTGTTTACTTATTTTCTTTTTTACCCTGAATGTATCATAAATTATAAATAAAATCATTAAAAAAAAAAGAAATGATATGTCCAAAAAAAGTCTAATTTAATTGGCATATTACATACAGGCTGATAAACAACTCTAAACATTACTGTATGAGATGTAAAATTATTTGCATTTAATGTAATTAATAATTATATAATTGTATTAATTATTTGCAATGTCACTGTTATTTATAATTCAATTAATTAGTTAGTTACACATTTAATTTTATAAATATGCATTACATTTAATAACTGAATCATTACAATTACATGTAATCTACATTTATTAATTCAATAGATACTTATATCCAAACAGACTTTTAACTGAACAATACCACACAAGCAAATGTACAAAAGCCTAATTTAAGACTGTCTGACACTGCATAGACATAATATCAATCATGTACTCACAATAGACACTTTTGTCAAAACCAACTTTCGAATAGTACGCAAGAGATTCAAATACTTCCAAAATTTCCCATGTAACATGCACATGCATGCAATATTTCCATCACAAACACACAATGTCCAGTTGCTTGCACAATAATGGACCTTATTCATGAAACACGAGCAGAACGAATCTGTGTAAACTGCTCATCAATCCATTTGGCACAAATGGCGTACAAATGGTTTTACGTATGATTTACACAGAAATTCGTTCTGCTCGTGTTTCATGTAAAAGGGCCATAGACACGATTTTTCCTTTCACAGATAGTTTGAAGCCAAAACACAATGTATACATAACATTTGCTCCAAAACGTGAAGGGAATAAGGGTTTTTGTACGTGGCGAAGGGCCAGAAAAAGGAAAAAGCATTTGTTTGCTAGCCACATACATCATGTTCAAATTCAGTGCATCAATCTCGGTCTTAAACAACACATTAACTTGGTCCATAATCAGTTCTATTTAGTCACACTGGTGTTCGTGTCCATCATTGTGTGTTTACTGCTACTGTACAACTTTATCATTGCAATTACAGTCTCAAGAGTTCCTGAATAAGCCTTTGTGAATAATAAATCATGCTCTATAAATGGCTGTGATTTGCTTTCTCAAACTGAGGCGGTGAATAGAAAACACGGACACTTCCACGGCTTTCTCTATATGCGCTGACAGTGGGGTTTTTTTTACATGTAAATGAGCTTTCGGTCTTTGAGAGCTGAAAAATGAACGTTGGCAGAGACCCTTGTTGGTCAGCCCTCTCGTGTGGTGCAATTTAATGGGGAACTGTCCACACTTTTTCTTCCTTGTGTGGGAAAACATTTCGAATAGAAGGGGAAAGGCCAATGTTATGTCCTGTTTAAAAAAAATCTGATTTCCTTCCTTAAGTATCCCTGTTCCTTTAGTGCCAATGTGGTGTTCACCATGCAGGATATAAAAGCAATTATAAATATCTGCTTAACCAAAATCCACGATAATCCAAGATAATGCATGTAAAAAAAAACATATTAAGCTATAAGAGACACTAGTTTGAATGCACCTTTGCACAACATATTGTAAAACACACCAAACAGGCCAACTCTTTGACTCGCTTCATGTTTACTCACTTCAAAACTAGATTAAATATTAATGAGGTCTGTAACAGTCTTCAAAACAGCTTGTGCACATGAAAGTAAAGCTTCAGCTAACTTACATTTAACCCTAAAAAAGAATCCAGTTCAGTTTTAGCGGATAAACATTCAGGCCTGCAGAAGGAATACTAAAGCAAACTTAAAGGGGTAGTTCACCAAAATTCATTATTTAGCTACTAATATTTACTTATTTGATTTATAAGTTATACAGTGAAGCTGTGCTGTGCAGCGTTTATTAACTGCAGAGATAAAGAAATTATTCAAGAAATTATTCAATTTCTGTATATTTTAGGGATGCATGATATATCGGCCACCATATCGGTATCGGCCGATTTATGTTCATTTTTAATGTTATTGTTATTGGCCTGAGAAGAACATTTGGCCAATATATTAAAGCTGATAAATAATGGATTCTTTCCTTCAGCTGAGACACTTCAGATTTCAGGTTTGAATTGCTTGAAATATCAAAAAAGGAAAATACAGTTCAGTGCAACATGTGCAGCAGCGCAAGTCTGTCATATAGGCTACATAAAATTATAATGAGAAAACCATTATAATTGTGGGACACGTCTTTTCAGGCTGTCAAAAATTATATACAAATTTGGATTAAGATTTTTCGGCATATATAATATATAATATATATATATATATATATATATATAAATAATTGGCTTTCAACTATAAAGAATTATCGGTTATCTGTATTTACTAAAATGTTCATATCGGTGCATCCCTAGTATATTTACCTGTTAGACCTACCTTAAAATCTTAAAGCACTGTTTACATGGTTACACGGGTCAAAAACAATGAAAACAGTAACTTTTTGTTTGCATTTTAGCAGGGCAGGTAAAAATCAGAACCGGTCCGAATAGTGGGGAAAAAAATCCTTAGCGTTGAGCCCTGATATACTAAAGGCACAGATAAAAGTGACATTTATTAAAATGGGTTTATGTAAAGATAGTTTTAAGTCCATTTAAATTATTATTATTTTAACTATTAATATTATACTGTAATGTTATACTGCAATGGCTATAATCAATGGATAAAATTCATGTATTGGTATCAGTGATACTGGCCTTCATTCATAGTGCTTAGTAAAAAATGCCATTAAACAAATATTTTAAATATACTGTCTTTATGTTGTTTCAACATTATTTTGGAGATCCAATGTGAAAGTATTACAACATACACAAAAAAAAAACAGATAGAATCACGGCGCTCAACCATTTTAGGGTGCGTAGATCAGTGGAAATATCAAAGCTCACAAAGGAAATATTTTTAAATTAAAATGAGCTAAAGCAACTAGGGGTGTCCATGGTTAACCGATTAACCGATTAACCGATTAACCGTTAAAAATTGCGTAACCGAGTGAAACATTTTGCTCGGTTAAGTGGCGTCAATGGCGTGCTTTGAATTTAGTTGTAATATATTTTTGCACCACTAGAGACCGCCAGAACGCTCCCAGACATTTGTAATATCCACAAGAAGAAATCATGAGTTTTCTAACATGAAGCGGGCAAAGAAAAGTACAGCGTGGGAGCACTTTAAAATTGAGAGTGACGGGGCAAAATGCAAGTATTGCAATGCAGTGCAAAAATGAACTACCCTTTTTTTGTGTGTGTCTGTATCTCGGGGTTGCGGCGCGCACACCAGAGTTTCAGTTAGAAAAAAAGGGTGCCGGTCAAAGTGACCGGCAGAGATTTCGTTTTCCAGACATTTTGATGATAGGCTATGCCGGTCAACTATCGCCTCAATAAGTAAAGTTGAAGAAAACTGGAGGCAGGCTATGTAACTTAAAAAATTACATAATCAGGCCGCCGAATGCAACATGTTTATTAGCCTAACTTTCAAATAGACGGAAAAAAACATTTTCTACTAGGCTATGGTTCGTTTCTTCATTCGGATCTATTTGCGATGCGATCCATTCCATTCTAAACAAACAAAGCAGTTTATGCTTCGTCCTTGTTTCATTATTAATTTAGATAATAATTCATAAATGCACGCATAATTATCAGTGAACTTTATAAATGTTGCAGATGTTTTACATGCATGCACAAACAAATGCCTTTCAACTTATGTGTGCAAAATTCAGCTTGAAATGTCTTTTAACAATTTAAAACGAAAAGAAATAGGCTACTCTCTGATTATGTAATCGATGATGTGCATTTCTCTCTATAGGCGCGTTCACTACGGAGATGGCGGTCGTCAACTTAATAAACTAAAAATAATAACCCCCCGATCACACAATGTCGTGGAATGTATACGCCAAAACTCATTTTGGCGTGCATATGATACGCACTTTATGGCGTATATATGACGCTCTCTTGGGTAGGTTTAGGGTAGTGGGGTGGGGGGTTCGTATGTATACCGTATTTCCTCAAATAAAAGCCGGGGCCTTTATTTGCCTGAACTGCAGAAGGTCACCGGCTTTTATTTGAAGCAGGCTTTTATTAGGGGCAGGCCTGTATTTCGAATTCCATCTATTTGAAAAAATAATGTTTTAAATAAACCGTTTTAAATGAAAAGCGATAGCGCTCCAGAGGACAGAAATCATCAGGGGCGCGGGAAGTGGGGTGGTTTCAAAGGATTGCAAATGCAATGCAAATTTTTGTTCATTTTTAGAATTACTAATTTATTTGTAATAAACATTTTAAGTGGCCCATTAAAAAGTATTATTTATAAGTTGAATTGTGTTTTTAAAACATACATGAGGTCATATTGTGACTTCTGCGGTATGTGCGTTGAAAGAGCGGTAATATTTCCTCCAGAGTGAGAGCGTCTTTCTGGAGATTCCGCTCATTTCTGAAGCTCATTCCGCTCAGCACCGCCGTTCAACCCAGAACTCCCTTTGTGACATGCTGGACAAAATATAGGCCTATCTGAAATAAATAGTAAGGGCTGTCCCTAACTAAAGTTTTTTTCTTTTCTAGTAGCCTAGTTGTTCATTTAAGCCGTTGATCGCCCTGCGCATCCACCTCATGTCATTGTCTGTTATAGCTAATGGCTTGTTATTTATTAAATCCGGGCAATTTGGTTGATAAAACATAGATTAAAATTAAGATACAATTTATACAAAACGAAATTCATTTTAAAGAAAGTTTTTTTTGTGATATATTTGTTGTTCTTTCGTGTTTTATAGACTCAACCCAACTAATGTGCTTTCTATATTCCACGTGAGGGAAAAAGCTTCCTTCCACTCAAGAAGAGTTGTGTTCCTTTAAGCACTTTTAATTTTAATATATATCTCTTTACATAAATATTATTTTCTACTTTTTTTTTTTTTTTAAATTTTCTAACCCAACTAATGCGCGCACTTTTCTCAATCCGTTATGGAGCTATTCCATTTTGATTTTGCATATTGTTTTTTAAATGTTCGTTCGAGTAGTTCAAATGACCTCTTTACAATATTTCAATAACATAATTTATTTTGAAGCCTATGCTGTTTTCTTGTACAAAATAAAATATTTTAAGTTAAATGCAGAGTATAAGATGTTTAAAAAGACGAGAGACTTAGAGATTGTCAAGATCATTTGTGTAGCTTTCACAGACTAACACACGTCACATCTCTCATAGACTACAGTATTTAAAATAGCAGATATGCATCAGTTATATTCTCTATTTAATTTACAGAGCAATCCCTGCGAAGTGTTTAGGTTAAGTATAGAAGAGACCAGGATTGTGCGTCGCACTCGCAAGACTTACAGCGGGGGGCGATGGCCACGATGGTTTCGCTCCCCTACTGTACGTTACACTGAACTTGAATGCACATGAAATGAAAGGAAATATTTTTTCCCCAGCCTTAATTTGAGACCGGCCTTTATTTGTTCGTGCTGGCCACGTCCCCGGCCACTTTCAGAGGCCCGGCGTTTAATTGAATACAGGCTTTTATTTGAGGAAATACGGTAATACGCCATAAAGTGCGTATCATATACATTCCACGACATTGCACACTCGTACTATTTATACGCATTTTTCGTGAGATCCGGCTAGGTTAACCGAGTATTAACCGCTAAGGGCCTCGGTTAACGGTTAATGAAAAACTTGAAAACGTGCAGCCCTAAAAGCAACACAATTGCTATATATTTTGTCCTAACTTAATTTGATTGTGTTCAAGCCACTAAAAAATGTCAAATTGAAGTTAACTTAATCCGTTTGTGTTGAGATTGCATGAATGATTTGTGTTGCATTAACTGACACTGGGCAGGGCTTGTTAGTCACCAGCATGCTTTGCATATGGCTAAATCAAGAGAGAGTTAATGTTGTTATTTTATATGTAAACATGTTATTTTATGTATTTTTGCACAAGATGAGAAAGGGGGAGACTTGCTAGTGTGTAACAGTGTTTAGTTGCTGTGGACTGATGCAGCTAATGTCATAAGTACTTTGCTGAAGGAGCTTTTAATGCTTAGCATGCTAATGTGGGCTATTGCTAGCTAAACGTTTGTCAACTAGCTAGTGCAGTATTATAATTCAGTTGTGTGACATTAAAATATATGAAATTGAATTGAATGAATCGTGTCAGGGAGCCATGTAAACATTTACTTTGAGACTACTTAATTTGGTCACTTAAAATTATTTAATTCCATGATGTTGAAGTTACATGAACAGATTATGTTTGTTTAACTTGATTGATTCATGTGGGACCGATGTACAAGATTAAATCATGTAAATCCAACACACTTTTTTTCCTCAATGCATTACAACATACAAAATATATTAAAAACTTTAATGTAAGGTGCGATTAATTGCAATTAAATAAAAAAATGTGCGATTAAGTACTTTTTTATCGATTGACAGCACTACTTATTATACCTTCCATTTACAAAACCTCTTTTTTCCCCACATGGAACACAAATGGAAACATTTTAAATACCATTCTGGTCACTATGTCCCATGCAATATACAATAAATGAGGATTTAAGCCGTCAAGAAAACAAAACAAGCAATCAAACCCAAAACTGTACAATACTCACTAACCCTCAAAGGATTAGTTCACTTTTAAATAAACTTTTGCTGATAATTTACTCACCCCCATGTCATTCAAGATGTCAATGTCTTTCTTTCGTCAGTCAAAAAGAAATTAAGGTTTTTGATGAAAATATTCCAGGATATTTCTCCATATAATGGACTTCAATGGGCTCCAAACGGTTCAAGGTCCAAATGACAGTTTCAGTGCAGCTTCAAACGATACCAGACGATGAATAAGGGTCTTATCTAGCGAAACGATCAGTTTCTGCGAGAAACCGAGCAGTATTTATGCTATTATTTTACCTCTTAACAGACAAACGTGATCGTCTCTGAGCTCAGCCATAACTTCCGCTAAGTGAGGTCAAAATACAAGCATGGTCATAGATGTATACGTAGATGCCTCATTAGCGCCTGCACTGATCAGTAGAATGAGGCATCTACGATCGATATATCTATGACCACGCTCATATTTGACCTCACTTAGCGAAAGTTATGGTGGAGCTCAGAGATGATCACGTTCGACTGATAAGAGGTAAAATAATAGCATAAATACTGCTCGGTTTCTCACAGAAACTGATCGTTTCGCTAGATAAGACCCTTATTCATCGTCTGGTATCGTTTAAAGCCCTTTGAAGCTGCACTGAATTTGTCATTTGGACCTTGAACCGTTTGGGGCCCATTGAAGTCCATAATATGGAGAAATATCCTGGAATGTTTTCATCAAAAACCTTAATTTCTTCTCAACTGAAGAAAGAAAGACACGGACATCTTGGGTGACATGGGGGTGAGTAAATTATCAGCAAAAGTTTATTTAAAAGTGAACTAATCCTTTAACAATGAAGTCATTCACTACAGCCACTAGAAAAATCCGACATGGTCATTATGAACCATCCAAGCAACCAATACAATTATTAAATACACCAACATAAAGAAATATTAAAACTGCCTGGATAGCTTGTGATAAGGCACAACGTCACTGCTTGATTCCTCATGAAAGATCTTAACCACTTCAGAAAGGTGCTTCAGATATGACAACAACAGCTGAAGCAATGTCAAACCATATTCAAAGGCTCTGTCAATGCAAAACAACACGGCTTCAGCAGGGGAGCGGTAAAAATAACACTTTTCTTCATCACAACACTTTGGTGTCACTCAAAGACCATCACAGCACAGTGATTTAAACAAAAATAGAGAGATAAATTAAATAAAAACTAGTTTTCCTCACCGTCTGCCAAGGGGTGCAGCACAGATCCACTGCTGGACTCCTGTAAAGAAGAATAGAGTTTATCACATGGTAGTTTATTAGAGTTTGAGTCGTTTATTGTAGTGCAATTTGGATTAGTAGAGTAGAATAGAGCAACAATGGACTTTGTTAAAGCTGTTTATTAAGCAGTTTATTTAAGTGAAGTATAGCAGATTATTAGTACAATACCAGTGTAGAGTTTATTACGGTGCTAATAGAGTTTATTCGAGAAAAGTTACTATGGTATTTTCCTGGAAAAGCAATGGAACCTTTTTATAAGCAAATTAGATGGATATACAATAATATTTCTGTAGATAATGTTGATATAAGAACATGTATATTTTATATTTTATATAAAATAATATGGGTAGACTTTACAAAATAGTTTAATTAGTTAACATGAACTAATAATGAACTACACTTATTAATTTCAACATTTACTAATACATTATTATAATCAAAATGCGCATTTGTTAACATTAGTTCATGATGCACTGTGAACTAACAATGAACAGCTGTATTTTTATTAACTAATGGTGACAAATATTAACAAAAACAGTAACAATTGTATTGCTCATGGTTAGTTCATGTTACATTAACTATACTAATGTTAACAAACGAGACCTTATTGTAAAGTGTTACCATTATATGAAGTATGTAGCAGAATATTAAAATACATTAACATTGTAGAGTTTATTAGAAAGTGCAAGAAATAGCATATAGACAATTTAATGTAGGCTACATTTCAAAGACACGTTGTTAAACATCGTAGGGGAGTAAAATACACAATATACAGATCTTAATAAAACATTTCAATGTAAATGTCAATACTGATGGATGAGTGCTCGTATCACTGCTGTTCTATAAACTCTTCACACTTAACTACTACTTATAAATACACACTTCTTCAGGCTCAGTTTTATAAAGCACTCCTTGTTTTAACAGCACACTTTTTGATTTTATAAATTTAGGCAACGCCTTATAAGCATACATTTCTGTACATCTTTGAGTATCAGAGCTTATTGTGTTTATATAAATACTACTGAAGCTATTTAAAGTCTTACCTGCACAAACATTCGCCTCTTCCAGTAAATAACTCGAGTTTATCGCCCAGGTCGGAATAAATCCCGTGAATTCATATTGTTGGAGGCCCAGAAACGGATATTTCTCTGTTTGCCGATTATATCATGTGATTGTTTGAAACTTTTTC
This sequence comes from Romanogobio albipinnatus, assembly GCA_023566225.1. Taxonomy (NCBI): domain Eukaryota; kingdom Metazoa; phylum Chordata; class Actinopteri; order Cypriniformes; family Gobionidae; genus Romanogobio; species Romanogobio albipinnatus. The sequence goes on along the minus strand of CM042259.1, from coordinate 42,283,899 downwards.
TTCTTTTGTGCGAGTGATCTTCTGCTCACCAGCTCCAGTCCCCGCGACGTTTCGCCATATTGTTAGTGGAGTCAGACTTTGAGCATGCGCAGTGAGCTGTGTGCTCAAAACGACACCACGCGGCAGCTAACAGAATTGCTTTAATCCCTTTGATATTTCATAGACATGTAGATGATGATAATATTAATAATAATAATAAAATATTGTTTGTTTTTTATAATAATACTAGGTCATTAATAATTGAATCACTGTAGTACATTCATTAAAAAAAAAAAAAAAAAAGCATTTATTCAAAGTAAGCATTACTGTCTTCAGCAAAAAACATTTTAACAAAAATACACATTTTTTAAAAAAGCTTGCACTGCCTGAAAGAGCCTGATATATTATAACAGTAGCAATAATTGCAGTTACTTTGATATTTTCCTGGAAATGCAATGGCATTTTTTGTAAACAAGATAGAAGAATGTTTTATATGAGTAGGCCTAATTAAAAAAAATGCCATTATTACATCCTTTGACAATATTTCATATTGATTTATTCAATCACTACTCCTTATAATATATTGATTATAATACATAATATTGTATCTACATTGTATTATTTATATATATATATATATATCAGGGGTCACATATATATATAAGGGGTGTAACGGTACACGTATTCGTACCGAACCGTTTCGGTACAGGGCTTTCCGTTCGGTGCGCGTGTACCGAACGGTTCCGAATGCAATCTTTAACGGTTAACCGTCGGCTTGTTGTAAGCGCGGAACACACTTCAGTCCTAGTTCCCACTCGAACATATTAAGTATTCAGTCCATTTTATCACGAAATCCAAACAATAAATGCCGTTTTGACGCTCTTTAATATGACGACTGATCACAGTATACCTGTCAACCCTCCCGTTTTTTCCGGGTTTCTCACGTATTTTAGCTCTTTTCCCGCTGTCTTCCCGTTTTTGTATTTTCCCGTAAAATATCCCGTATTTTTACTCTCTGATTGTGTTAACTCGGAACATGCAACTATCTGTGTCTGTCATGGTGTCTGTCAAGTGGCTTGCACTTGGGTTGCTAGACCTCCAGTCAAAAAGGTGGCAGACAGTAGCTTAGGCCAGTGTTTCACATATATTTTCCATATCCGTGCATTAGGTCTTAAAGTGGTAGTAGCATTTACTGCTGTCTGTTTAATGTCAAACAACAAAAGACAAGAACATCACTCACTGCTCTTGATTAAATAGCTTTTGTAAGTTTAATAGGATTAATCTTTAATTTATACAGTCAAATATGCAATGTTATTTTACATTTGATCAATTTCTATACCTGAAAACTAATGTTAGACGTACCTGAAGAACCTGAAAAGCATTGTTTATTTTATTAGTGTCTTTGCTCAATAGTATTTATTTGTGCTGCTGCTTGTATTTAAATTATTTGTTCTTATTATTTTCTTTATTTTTATTTGACAGTAGTCCTTTTTTCCCTGAACATAGCAAATACTGAACCATACCGAAACGGTGAACCTAAAACCGTGATACAAACCGAACCGTGAGCAATCTGTACCGTTACACCCCTAGTGTAACGTATGCGAGGGGGTGCCACAAAATGGAGAACATTTTCGAAGAAGAAGAAGAAGAAGAAGAAGAAGAAGAAGAAGAAGAAGAAGAAGAAGAAGAAGAAGAAGAAGACAGTTGCAGCGGCAGGCGGGAGGAAGAGGGAAAAAGTAGCGGGAAGTGAACTTCAAGGAGAGTAGAGTTGAGTGTGATGTGCGATGATGGATCAGGACGCTTACGGCCAAAATCAAAATATATTGTGTAGTTATAAACTCTTTAGACTGTTAATGATTAGTGCTTTTTTTTTAAAAGTTTGTGGGTAAGAATTGTCAAAAAAAAAATCCCTTATTTTGTGGATGGATTCCGGGAAATCTCCCTTATTTTCAATGTTCAATGTTGACAGCTATGCCTATATGTAGGCGCGTCAATTCAAGGGCCGCGGCGCTCGCGCGCACGAGTGAACACGATCATCTCTTCCAGAAGAATAAACATGAATTAATATCTTAAGGTATGTGGAGGATACATTAACACTTACTGAAACGTATCATATGTCGTGTAATCGCCCAATCAGTGTTTCAATCGCGGAAAGACGTCAAACAGCTTGTAGGCTAAATAATGTAACACAGCATCATTTACCTCAGAGTCAGAAGTCGTGTCCACATCTCTCTCTCTCTCTCTCTCTCTCTCTCTCTCTCTCTCTCTCTCTCTCTCTCTCTCTCTCTCTCTCTCTCTCTCTCTCTCTCTCTCATATATATATATATAAATTCTACTTAACCTGTTAGTGATGTCTTGATTAGCATATTTAATGCTATGTTTAGATAAATCTGTCATGAAAATGGCAATCACTAAGATTATATTTCAACAACGAATTGGAGAAAAAACATAATTTTATAATAAGATTTAGGAGTTCATGCAAAAACTGCCTTAGGTGAAGTTTACATGTTTGCACACAATGTGTTATTTGAGTGTTGATTATCCTATATTCTATATCTAAACATGAATATCAGTTGAATATAGGCTCATAGTTTGGCCTGTTGTTAACCTTTAATATTATAGTAATAATGTTCAAGTAAGGGCTCCCTATATAGTTTACAGCATTATCTTTAAGAAATGTTTAGTTATAATTTAATTTATTTAAGGACAGACACATTTTTTTCAGTAAACCACTGTTTAATTCAAAACCGAGGTATACCGAACCGTCAGTTTTGTGTACCGTTACACCCCTAATATATATATATATATATATATATATATATATATATATATATATATATATATATATATATATATATATATACACACACACACGCACAGACATGCACACACACACACACACACACACACACCTATATAATATATATAAATTAGGGCTGTCAAAAGATTAATCACGATTAATCACATCCAAAATAAAAGTTTGTGTTTACATAATATATGTGTGTGAACTGTGTATAATTATTATTTATATATAAAAACACACACAAGCATGTATATATTTAAGAAAAATGTATTATATGAATATATAAAATATTTATATATAATATAAATTATATAAATGTATACAGTATATACATGCAAATATTTCTTAAATATATACATGAATATTTATATAAACATAATAATTATACAGAGTACACACAAATATATTATGTAAACACAAACTTTTATTTTGGATGTGATTAATCGTGATTAATCTTTTGACAGCCCTAATTTAAATATAATAATACACACATAATATATAAACACAAACTTTTATGTTAGATGCAATTCATTGTGGTTAATCAATTTGATATATATATATATATGATAATATATACACATACATACACATAACTATGCACATACCAACTTTTATGCTAGATGCGATTAAATGATTTGACAGCACTAATATGTAGGCTATATATTTATTTGATTGAACATAATTTAAATATATGAAATAATTTTACATTATTTAATATGTAACATTATTTATTTATTAAATTATTTGATTATAATGTAGTAATTAAGAAAGAAAGAAAGAAAGAAAGAAAGAAAGAAAGAAAGAAAGAAAGAAAGAAAGAAAGAAAGAAAGAAAGAAAGAAAACATAATGATATGAGAGGATGCGCTGAGTTTCCAACAGGTGGCAGGACAGTCCCGCTCACACACGTGTGTGTGTGTGTGTGTGTGTGTGTGTGTGTGTGTGTGTGTGTGTGTTAGTGTGTGTGTGTGTGGGAGGAGTCACACACATGAACAGCCGCTCAGGCTGCTTGGCAACACACAGCATGAATCCAAATGTAACACGTTCGGTGAATCAGGAGAATTTGATGGGACACTTTGATCAATCCAGCCCGACAGCACCAGCGAAAGTCATCCACAGACCCAAAACCTGCCGAAAGCTTCGGGATTCACTTTCAGGACCGCGACGAGCCTTCACACACAGAGTTTATTCATCAAATGAGTTCAGATGGGACATTTGGATGGTGCAGACATGAAGAATGAAGAGGAGAAGATGTAACAAAGGAGGACACAAGGTGACATCTCCTGATGGATACTAACATTCCGACAGAAGAGAGCTTTCTGTAGACTGTTGGGATCTCCTGTCTAGTTCAAGATGAGTTGTTTCTGTGCAGTCCAAGAGGAGTTTTACTGTGAGGTTCTGCTGCTGGATGAGTCCAAGCTGATCTTAACCACTCAACAGCAGGGAATAAAGGTAGGAGATGCTTTCATAAGGACTGACTTCAATGTGCTCAAAAGATGAACTACTGATCCAGAGGGCCAATGCACTCTGCTTTCCTTTCATACAAACACAAAATAACTAGATATTTAGAGTACAGTAATATAATGGAAATGTAATATATATTTATATATTTTATAAAGTATGATTATCTCATTCATGGTTGTTCAATAGCAGTAGTTTCCAAAGGAACATATGATGCAATTAGATGATTTTGTGTCCATATTTAATATTGTTGAGGTCCACACCCAGGACCCATGAGCTCAGCACACTGTTAACCAGATTACAGTAACCAGATGATCTGGTTACACACAATGAGAACGGCCTAATTATATAGCTGGCTGGTTCTTTTTTTTTTTTTTTTTAATGCATGCATGTTGATATGCAGTACATTGAATATTATTAAATAAACAGTTAATTATTAAATAAGTGAACAAAGAAGTATCATGGGATTGCGGACATAATAGCATTTTTTGTTTGACCATATTTTCACATGCATATGTCTCACTATTTCTGATTCATGTTTCAGCTCTGTTTTTTTTCTGAGTAACTTCTCATTCTAGGTCGTATTTCACTTTATTTGCCTGGCAGTGCATAAGAAGTTTGGTTCTGTTGTGCAGTTTGATAAGTTAGTCTCGTTTATTTCAACCACTGTGTTAGTTAATGCAGGACTTCATGGGTTGAAGTTGTATATTACTGCTCTGTTTGACTCTCTGAACAACAGAGTAACATCAGATATCATATTGCCGTTGGCTCTAAATTGTTAATGGACAGAAGAGCAGGAGGATCTTTAGCAAGTCTTTAATGGACTGTATTTTGAGTTTGAACATTGTCTGCACAACACATTTTTGTAGCTTTTAGCTGATAACAGAGAGTGTGAAGGGGTCAAAAATGCTTTTAATCAGAGTTTGTATTAGTTTGTTGCACACTGCCAGGCATGTAGGTCATGGTCATTGCAAACCACAGGAACAGAGTCTGAGATAAAAGTTGAGGAAAGTGTCCAGCTGCCTGTAATGCTTGTGTGCATGTCTCCCTCCATCAAGACATTGAAGGTAGGGTAGGCAATTTGTTTCATAAACCCTTTCTGTTATACTGGTTGAAACTCTCTTCACATCCTAATAGCTATTAATAATAGAAGTGGTCTAAATATTAATGTACATATATCTTCTGTTGAAGTCTCAGGACCAAAAAATTGTTCGTCCAATCATTGCATTCGGTCCGTATGCAATGATACGTTGTCCTACCTGCCTGTCATACCTCTGCGCACCTTCTCGCGCAGACATCACACATCATCAGCACGTTCTGTGAGGCTATGCAGTACAGATGCACCGATGTATCGGCCAATAATCGGTATCGGCTGATAAAAAGCTATTATTTTCACTCTCGGCCGATTGTTTAAAAACAGTCGACGATCAGGGCAGATGGTATCCTGTCAATCAAAATGGTGCGCTAAAACGTTTCTGACTACAACTCATATTGTGTGTGTGTAAAGAAAATGTTGCATGTTGAATTTAGGGCAAGTTAACGTGACAATAGCGCATTAGCAGTTGAAAATCGGCTGCATAAAGCAGGCTCTATTTGACCCTATGATTCACCCGTAGTTCAAGCCAAGGTTGCCAGGGCTGCGTTCAGCCCCGACAAAACGTTTTTTAAACGGAAACGGTGCTGCGTTAAACACCCTGTTCTGATGACGCAAGAGTTGCAACTATGGCAGCTGAGAAGGCCATTTTTTGTGATCTTTTTCTTTTTGAGGAATTTTCGGAGCCTGGTATATCGATATAAATCGATATAAATACGTGTTTAATACTGCAAAATACATGCAATCACTGCCCTTGCCGTCCAGAATAAAAGACAACATCCCAATCCCATTTAATGAACCTTTTTTATCTCCTGGTAATCAATTCTAATTTTATTTTATTTTATTTCTAGTTCTTACTTTTTTATACCCTGGAAGCCAGACGAATTTAGCCCCGCCCACAAATTTTTTTGCACGGGCAGTTCGGTCTGGACTTGATCCATAGAGAAGTAATTATGCCCGAACAGAAACTGTTCGGACCAATGAAATTGTCAGGGCGGGCTTTAGACGATGATGGACAGATGATAAACAGTAACGTAATCATCCACGTCACCAAAGAGCGCTTGGGTTGAATTTGTTCTAATCCTAAACGGAGAACTTGTTCGTAAATGCATTCACCTTCACTATTTCTCTCAGAAATGATGATCGTGTTGGTAAGTACTCTGTGTATCCTTAAATTATTTTTTACAACACCGGCAAAGATCGTTTACACTCATCTTCTTCTTCTAACGTAACTTATTCCAGCGTGCGTGCGGACAGGGTTGCCAAGTTTTAACAGCAAAACTCGCCCAATTGCTAACGTTCCTCAAAACTAGCCAAAAACAAGCACAATAGCTTTCCGGGTGGGGGGGTTCACCGGGAAAAATGGCATTTGGGGGGTAAAATATGTGTTATTTTGGCACGGCTGCTAAATTTCGCATTCCTGGGTCTGTATATCACATAATTAGGGTCGCTTCAACCCGCGGACTTGGCAACACAGTGCAGTTGAGTTCTGTTGATATTTGACAACTAACGTTATGCGTCGCTCCGTTGCTCTGATTGGTTGTAGGTCTATCCAATTGAGGTCTTTCCTGGTTCGGTTGAAACATGCCCCATAATCACAGCCCAACAGAGCAGTATCAGACTCAAATTCTGACTAGAATTGAGTATGACGACGTCAGGCTAACTTTTTTAATAGCTTGTATTTTCTTTCTCATTTTTATGTAAAGCACTTAATTACCATATATGAAATTTGCCTTGCAATGAAGTTAAAAATATAAATAAATACATCATCATGTTGATATATATACTGTATAATTTTTTTTTATGACAATCATGTCTTCTAATATCTTCAATTGTTACTGACTACATACTGAGCTGCAGCGGACACATTTGTAAACAACTTTACTTGGACCCATTGTGTGAGCCTTCTCTTTAATACAGCGTGGTTTATATACATGTTGCTGCTGATTGGGCTGACATTTTTGACACACCCACCAAACGAGATAAAACGCATCTCAAACCTGTTGCACACCGTTTCCAGGAAACATGACGTTCAACCGGAAACCGTAGCAAAACGTTGCGCACCGGTTTGAGCTTTGAACGTGCCCCATGCCTGCAGTTTTGCCCTACACTAAACATTATTTGTAGCGCGCCTCTCATCCAATAATCACAAATAGCACTGTGCTTTGTTACTTCTTAAAAGAAACAAAGTGTCATCTTTCAAATTCTGTCCATTTTATCATGAAATTCAAACAATAAATGCCTTTTTGATGCTCCTAAATGTAACGTGACAGATTGCGGTAGTAACTGAGTTTTCAGTATTATTTGGGAGCAGTTTCTTGTTTCCATAAAAAAAAAAAAATGAAAATGGGCAAAGAGGAGCTAACAGGTGGAGTGGGTGGAGCTAACAGACAGCACACAAATGGCTAGTAGTGACAGCGGCGGCGATCCCTTAATTACGCAGAACTTTAAGGCTTAATATAATTTAAACAAATGAGTTATAAAAAAAATTCACCCCCCTCACAGTTGTCATGAAAGGGAAAAATTAGCCGCATAGACCAAAACCACAATTTGTACCAGTGACTTATTTATTGCTATTTGACTTATTGACTTATTTATATAGATATTTATTGCTAGGCATATGGCCAATTACTCTCTTTAGCATTTATGGAATATTCTGGAGCCAATCTGAGAAGAGAGTCCAGAAGATTCCACAGCGTTCCTGGACACGTCATTTACGCAGTTGTAACTCATGGGCGGGGATTATGCTAATTGTGGATGAACATTCACACAAGCCTTATTTACGAATGATTGGAATGCACTAACACAAACATCATTTTGGTTTTAAAGGTCCCGTTCTTCGTGATCCCATTGTTCAAACTTTAGTTAGTGTGTAATGTTGCTGTCAGAGCATAAATAATACCTGTAAAATTATAAAGCTCAAAGTTCAATGCCAAGCGAGATATTTTATTTAACAGAAGTTCCCTTTCAAAGCCTACAGCGAACGGCTGGTTTGGACTACATCCTGGTACTTCCTTCATTAATTACGTCAGAAGAACAGTAGAACAGACTAACCTCCGCCCACAAGAATACGTGAAAAAGGGGGCGTGGTCTTGTTGCTCTCCCACGTGGAGAAGAGGAAGTGTTGCGTGGTGAAGAGGAAGTGTTGCGTTTGACTGTGTTTGTCGCCATGTCGTCGAGACGCTGTTATTTTCATCCCGGAGTCAAATCACCTTTGTTTGGCTTTCCCAGGGACGCTGTAGAGATCATTGAGCGCATACATCTCCCGTTAAGAGGCGTGACCTTTCCGTGCAACGTGCGCTAAGCTGCTGTCGAATCACAACACAGGAACCGGGCAACGTTCGCTAAGCTGCGGTCAAATCACAACACGGGAACCGCTGGCACAATCAGAACTCGTTACGTATTTCTGAAGGAGGGACTTCATAGAACAAGGAACTCATCAGCCGTTTTTAGGAGAGTGAAAACAGCGGTACACAGATGAGTAAATTGTGTGAAAAATACTGTGTTTTTTTACACGCGAAACATGAACACATGTTATATTGCACACTGTAAACACAATCAAAGCTTCAAAAAAACACGAAAAACGGGACCTTTAATAAGAATTTCCCAATAAATAGGCGCAAATAAACATGGCCTCCATGATTCCTGTTCATTCCGACAACAAAGCACTTGAATGCAACAATCTCATAATCACGACTTCTGAAGTAGGACATTTTGAAATTTCCAATAGCAGGTGGAGGCAGCATAACTCTGAATTTACTCATACAAAGTTCTGTCACGAAACTCTAGTTGGCGCATGCTAATAGGTCCTTTAACTCAACCTGCTCATTAGGGCTGTAACAATTTGACCAAAAATAAAAAAATCTCAATTAATTGAACATTTTACCTCGATTACGATTAATGAACGATTATATATTTTTTCCATTCCTTTTTTTGCCCTCATAGTTCACTGATAAGGTTTGTACTGTAAATATGTTCTACTATTAAAGGTGGGATATCTTTTTCTAATGAGAAAGTGCATTTCTTTGTGATTTTAAAATACTTGAAGGAAACGGTTCACTTTCAGCAGTTACTGTCTATGGGACAGATTTCTGTTTGTTGTACAAAAGATAAATTAGCACAGTATGCCTACATTACATTTATCTGAATGCATTAATGAGAGAGTGATTGTGTGTGTGAATTACTCATACCGTCTCTATTAATTATAAAGCTGTGGTTTGTAGTTACTTCAACGCAGGGGCGTAAATTTCATCTAAAAGTTGGGGGGGACAATAAACATGAAATTTCTCAAGAGCAAGTTTTTGAAGGGGACACAAATAATACAGCCAAAATCGTACTTGTAAGGATATGTGTACCACAAAAAAAAAAAAAAAAAAAAACATTTCGTACTTATTTGGCGTTTTGGTGAACTGAAAAATTATCTAATGTCCGTTTTTCTTTTCTCTGTCATTTTATCTGACCAACAACACAAAGCGATAGTAGTTTAAATACGATTAAGGTTCACCACGCAGTCATATTATAATTATAAAATTATCTTGCGTCATCCACATAGTATTTTATTCTATGATATTCAGATATTTAGATATTCAACTGCAGCTAGCCCTCTGATCTGCCACTTATTATCATATTGAGCAAAACCCAACACAGATCTGACTGAACTTACGGTTTAGAATTAGCCAATTTTTTTAATTTGGGGGCGGGTTGCTTGAATTTTGGGTTCATTAGCCTATTATTCGTAATGAAAAACAAAACAACAAAACAGTACAATGACACACTCCCTTAAATAGGCGCTTTTACGCTTTGAAACCAAATCTTCGATAATCTTGTCTGTCAGCCGTTTGCTCGTTCGGCTCGTGCTGTATTGAGCAGACCCGTTCAGTTTTTAATTGTTTTGTCAGTTCTCTAACTGAACTCAATGATGTTATTACTGTACAGCGGAGCGGGGCGGTGCGGCGGTGGGCAAGTGATGTTAACAGTGTTTAGCCTAATCTGTATTAAAGAGAAAAGAATCACTTCATCTGAGGTATAAAGTGAATAAAATAGCCTTGACAGCTACTTACTGGTGTTTCACAACTGCTGTCTGAAGAGCCTTGTTCTCTCCCCAAACTTGTGTGGTAGTTTTTCTACGGTCTATGGGTTAGTTGAGGTGCGCGGTGGATCAAACCACTGTGAGGCAAGGGGGGAGGGGGGGACTCAAAATGTTTCTAAACTTAAAACGCATTTTTTTTCCCCCGTTTGCGTTTGTATTGTTTTACTTCTTACACATTTATTTTAAGTATATATTGTTATATTATTTACAATACTCAGCATGGATTTTAGGGGGGACAGCCCTCAGATTGGGGGGGTCCTGTCCCCCCCGTCCCCCCCGCGATTTACGCCCCTGCTTCAACGGTATTAAAATCTATAACGGTTGAGTTTCTGAGCTACTTTAGTGATAAATCCCAGGACGGCGTTTACAATGAGTTTCTGCGCGCGATCTTAACGTGAGTGTTCGTGTCACAATATATCAGGCATTAGTTCAACATAATACACATCTGATGGTCTAAAATCGCTTCAGTGTTCAAACTGGCAGGCCTTAAAACACATAAAAATGACAGCTTTGTGAGGACGCAAGCGAAAGTGATCTGGCGTGCGCTGTCAGAGACACGTAGCGGCTCGGCTCTCTGTCTCACAGAAAAACGCTCATGAGCACTGAATGGAGAAGTTTTCCATTCTATAAACAAAGATAATTGCTCCTGCATCTTTCCGTGTGCCTGCAAACTACACTTGATGTGACTGACGGGGCGGAGTCATGTGAAAACCGAAATAACCGACATGGGTAAATTGCGTCGGTTAGAGGTTCTAAATTCCGTTTTTAATTAGTTTTCGATTAATCGTCCAGCCCTAGCGGATTCCTAATATATCCACTGATAGACACCTGCTTTCGATTAATCGTCCAGCCCTACTGCTCGTATTCACATCGTTATCTATAGGGCACAGCTGATTGGTTCCTGTTGTTATTAATAGCCAATGAGCTTGCATGTTCAACCTTTAAATACTTGGTCAGCATTTGCTGTAGCAGTTGCAGTGCGCTTTCAGAAACCCTCCACCTTCCCCAGCTCCACCTGTATAGATCTGCTAGGGGTTATTCATGTACACTAGGCCTATATCGTACAGTAGCAGCATGTCTTACTCGCTCACAGCAGTCTCGTGTATGTGTTGGCAGTAGCCCTGTACTTGCTCTGCAGCAGCAATAACAGCGACAACAGCAAAAACCAACAACAGCAGCAGCAGCAGCAGCGTAGCAGATCTATTCCGCCAAGACCAAACATATCAACATTGTTATATCCACTACCATGTCAAACATGAGTTGTCATGACAGAAATATATTTACGTAATTTTAATGAATAAGGGCCCATTATTAAAAAGTTATGTTTTGTGGCATGAGGTAATTTAACGCTGTCTCTCCTCTCGTGGTGCTTTGCAGAAGCTGATGTGTTTAGGAGGAGGCGTGGCTTTGGAGATGCTCTGAGGGGAGGGTGGGATCTTATGCTTTTCAAAGCTAGCGCGCTATTGCTAGCCTTTCCAAAATTGCCTACACTACCTTTAACACATTTTTTTAATACAACCCCCACAAGAACAACATAAATGAGAGTTTGATATTTTCACATCAAATCTGAGAAGTGCAAAACTTATTATCATAAATAAAGCTAGGGTGTTACTATTACCCCTTTTCCACCAAAGCAGTGCTAGAGCTAGATCGGAGCCAGAGCCTAGTTTCAAATCGGTTCTTTGTGTCTCCACACCCAAAGCCCCAGCTCCGAGCCAGGAAAAGTGGTTCTTAAGTAGCACCAAAACATTGCTGGGCTAGAACAGGGCTAGAAGTAAGAACCGATTACGTCAGGCGCTGGGGGCGGGGTCAACAAGACGAACACAGACTTGAGATCCGCCATTGTTGAAATAGCAGCTAATGGAGCTAACAGCTGCTGCTCGTTTGTAATCTCCGTCTATGCTAATTACAGCGAACTGCACGAATGCGTTGGATTTGCTGTGTTTTCGTTGTGTTTTGATGCCGATGTAGGATCGTGAAGCCATGTGAATCAATAGTAACGCAACGTTTGCAGTGTTGATGGAAGGCTTGTTGGCAGCGGTGCTGTGCAGAGACCGATCGCCGTATGATAACGAGTCCAGCGAGAGCACACGACTCCTTATGCTTTTGATTCACTCATGCGTTTTTTAAAATATTATACGTGGATTGGTCTGCGCAGCGCCGATGCATCTCAAACAAGCCTGGTGTGTGTGTGTTTCCCGCTAGCGTTGCTGAGAAAGATGAGACGTATACAGTGACGTAAGACCTGGCTCTGTTGTGGCTCTCTAGCCTGTGAAAAAGCAAACGGTTCTTAGCAGGCTCCTCAGTTGAACCAACTATGAACTGGGACTAGCTCTGGCTCCGATCTAGCTCTAGCACTGCCTTGGTGGAAAGGGGTATATGTGGGTCTGTGGGGGGTTTTCACCTGTTCTTTGGTCCAGCAGGTGAAAATGGTGCATCTGATCAGTTAGTAAAGGAGAAGCACAAACACTGCAGAACAACTTAATGTTGCTAACATTAAATATGACCATTGCGCAATAAAAATAGTATTTTTGCTTTTATTTGTTAGGAAGTGCTTACAAAGCCACACATTTTCTTATGTGCACAGATGCTTATACACACACAAAACGTGGAGCGATTCACACACTCACGACACAAAGGCCTCATTGATTTGACCCAGACGGCGGTGTGTGTATTTGTGCGTGAGGAACAGAATAGCTCACATGTTTCCATCATTGCAAAACAAAGACAGCAGCTCAGAGCAGCGAGGCCATTCTTCTGTCGAGGTGATGCTCTCCTGACATTTGTAAATGTCATTTATTTAGGGTCTTACCAGTGCGAGATTTAGACCGTCTTCCTCCAGTGTGATTCCTGTGAGAGAATGGCTGTGCTTTCTAAACAATAAAGTCCTTCGGCACTTTTCAACACAAAAAGATTAATATAAGCTGTTATTGTGTTCATTGTGAAGTTCAAGGGTTCAGTTTAAAGCTACAGGGCATCAAAACAGGCTTGAATGTTTAGATGTACTCATGGTTCAATGATGATATCACATATGTGATTGAATCTCTGGGTCAGGTTTCACTCTAAAATGAAAAGAAGGAAATAAGAAATTTTAATGACAATTAAACAGTTAATCCACCAAATTCTCCTTATTGTAATGGGATAACAAACAGTAATATAAATACTTTAGATTATATATATATATATATATATATACACACACACACACACACACACACACACACACACACACAAATGTATACAAATTTGTGTTTATATATGTGTGTGTATAAATATTATATATATTTACATATTATTTTATACATAATTTAGACAATTGTTTTTGTCATATGTATTATAATAACTGACAGACACTATTATTTCAGCCGCCCTGTGCAGTTCAAACATAGGATCAGCTCAGCTCCGCTGCTGAGACACGAATAGACTATTAACTTAAAGCTTTTACTCTTAAACACAAAAGGCACGTCCACTTTAATAAAAAAATGAATATTGATTAAACAAGCCAGATCAAGAGCAGAAAAAACGCTCTCAAAATGAAACAAATACTGCAAACTAGCCTACCGGTACTTCAATCTGTCTCTCTTCTCCAGTGGGTTGGGCTAATCCAAAAGAAGTGAAAACAAGGGGGTGTTCAGAAGACACTCCCATTAGCAATTAGTGCTTTCCACCAGATGAAATGAACGCGGTAAAACTGACAGTAACATGTGTATGTTGATGGGCGTTCCTCAAGTTTACCGCTACGGGCGTGTGTTTGAGCCAGCGGGGAATGAAAAACAAAGGACCAGCGAGAGACTTCCCTCCGTCTCCATGTGCATAAAGATGGGCTTCGGCCAGTAAATGTGTAAAATGCAGCGCCGCCTTCCTGGAATGCTTTGCGGGCGCGTTAAAGTCGCTTGACGTCACCCACAGGAATAAAGTGGAGTGCGGCGCGACAGAAGTGTTGCACGGGCAAGTGGATCCGCACCTTGATGAAATAAACGCGGCACGGCAAAACTGATGAAATGAACGTGGCAAAAAATTTTGGCCGAGCCAGAACGTATTGACTAATAATCGACTAATCGACTGGGAGATTACAGCCCTAATATATATATATATATATATGCACACTCATTCATGTATATATTTAAGAAATATTTGCATTTATATACTGTATATATATTATATTTCTATAATTTATATTACATATAAATATAAAATATATATTTTATATATAAATATGGTATTTTTGTCTTAAATGTATACATGCATGTGTGTGTATTTATATATACATAATAATTGACACATTACACATATTTTATGTAAACACAAACTTATTTTCGATGCGATTAATCATGATTAATCGATTTGACAGCACTAATATATACTTTTTGGGGGTGAAAAATGTGATCTGACGTGTTAGCGCTGGTTTGAAATATACTGTACTATGGTATTGTTTGATGATTAGCATATTCATATGGCACATAAATGACTTCATCCAAAGTATTTCAAAGAATGCCATTGTATTACCATGTCAGTGTCCAAAAACCTGGTAATTGCACTCTTTTGTTTGGGGAGCGACAGACAGAGAAAGTGAAAGGCAGGGGAAATGTGGCATTACTCCGTGTGTCACTGGTTCCAGTACCCTCGTCCTCCAGTCACACCCACCCTGTCAGCACGGGTGGAGGGGGTTGTGTGGCGTTTGGGAGTGTGCCGGCCGTTCCAGACAAAGGCAGAGGAACCCCTGAGATAAGACGAGCAGATTTCCTCTGGCTGGATTTCAGTTGGACTAATGCGAGCTTTGGATTTGAATCCCTTATCGTTGTGTTTAACGGGATTCCTAAATGGGCTTGTGTCTCGGCGTTATGCTAACCGAGTGTGCTTTATTTTATTTATTCACCTACAAACACATTTCACAGCTTTTGTAAATAATGATGATGAACCTAATCAGCTAATTATACAGTCTAGAAGAGGACAGAATCAATCGTTGAATGTTTTCTCATGCAGTCTGACCTTTTAAGCCCATTATCTGGTGCTCATCTCGTAATGACAATGTGCTACGTGAGACCGAAATAAACCACAGAATAGAGAGCGTCATGCATTTGCAGCTCATAGAGAGTGTGTTTTTGTGCATCAGCTTTCCCCATGATAAATTCGATCATTTCTTAAATTGGAAAAGCAATTAAGGCATTATAAAGTTATAAAGAAGTCTCTTCTGCTTACCAAAGCATGCATTTAATCATAAATGCTGTAATATTGAAAAATATTACTTCAATTTAAAATAATTTTTTTCTATGTGAATATATTGTAAAATATATTCCTGTGATCGAAGCTGAATTTTCAGCATCAATACTCCAGACTGTGTCACATGATCTTTCAGAAATCATTCTAATATGATGATTTAAATCTCATTTTCTGTCACTTTTGCTGTGTTTTTACTGACCCCAAACATTTGAATATTTAGCTTTTAAGTCATTCCATGTCAAATGTTTTATTTTGTTCATATTCTTTTCTGAAGAAAGACAAACATTAATAGTGATGAAAGCCAAAAGATTAAAAGCCATGGATGAATATTTGGAGCCACATTACAGAAGGTGAAAATGACTTTAGAAAATGGCAGTATCATTATTTTGTTGTACACATAGATTGGTAGGTCTATTAGTTAAATCTGTTGACTTTAGCAACCTTTGTTGCATTATATGCCAACGGTGACAGTTCAAAAAATGGGAAAAAGCACTTTTGGTGTTTTACCCCCCAAAGTTTGCATGCCTGTAACTCAAGAAGTATTAAAGATATCTTAATATCCTTTTAGATTTTGTTTTTTAACAAACATTACTTTTGGTATCTTTATTTTAAAGGCCCTCGATGGTTCAATCCCAAATAAATGGGGATCTCAATGTGGCTCCATGAGTAAAATGTTAAATTGTACACATTTATAGATGTCAGTAACCAAATGTGGGTCACTTAACATTGTCTCTGAACATTATTTGTTCTTCAGACATTCCGCTTTTAGTACAATAAGTATCAGTTGTATGGAAAGTCTCCCACATTTGGTTTTCAACCATTGAAAATGGGTTAAGTTCAACAATTTGCATATAGAGCCACATTGAGATCTCTATATCTCTTGGAATAAAACCATATAGGGCCTTAAAATGAACATACCAAAAGAAAAAAAGAAAAGGACATTGCGATATCTTTAATACTTTTTGAGTTACAGGCATGCCAAATTGAGAGGAAAAAAGTGCTTCTCCCCAGTGTGTATGTGCTCACAGTTGGCATATAATACAAAAAAAATAAAAAAATATGAACAAAATAAAACATTTGAGATCACCTCTGGTTGAATTGCCACGGAATGACCCTTTTATATGAGAAATCTACATCCTCATTTAGATATTAATGTTTATATGTGTTTATATGTTCCTGTGTGTACAAGTACACGTGTGTGTGTGTGTGTGTGTGTAGTGGTTAGGTTTATGGGTGTTTCGGAGACAGGCACGGACAGACTCCATACCTGAACTCTGAAACCCCTGACAGCCCAGAGATGTTTTATTGGCTCTGCCAACATTTCATGCAAGAAAGGAATTCAAACAGAATATTCTCTGCAGCAATCCATCTGAAAAATTATATGACAGTTTTCAATTTTTTTATGACAGTGGTGGCTAATATTAGGATATCATGAATACCTTGGATACTAATATCAAGAATACCATACTATCATGGAATTACTTATGATAATTTTTCCTTGGTGAAGTGACATGATATTCTTTGTCCATTGCATCCCATGAGCCTGTCATACCACATTCCACAGATAATTAGGTGAAAGCGGTCATTGAAAAACAATTAGTATCAAGGTGTTCATTTGAAGCACTTAATCACATAGAGGCTCACTAAACATTGCTTTTAAAGGGGTCAATAAAAAAAGCTTTTATTGACACCAGGCCCAGCGAACCCTCGATCTCAGAATGTGCCAACCATTGTCATCATCAATACGCAAATCTTATCCAGTCATAGCAGTGGGTGTTTGCTTCCAAGTCTTCAGTGCGGCACGCCCATAAAAACAGAGCGTTCCATGAGAGAGGCTCAAAACTAGGGCAGAAAATAGCCTATGTTTTTGAATGTAAAAACCATGCGTCATAAGTTGACCTCAGATGACAGTATACATTTTTTTTAAAAGCCAGTTCATGACCCCTTTAAGAATTAAAATCCTTCATAAACCTGATGCATGGGCACATATTTTAGATTGATTGATTCAGATTCTTTCAATTTAGATTCATTCAGGTGGACTGTTTTGTTTTTGTAATTTCCACGCCAAATAACCGATCAATTAGATTAGCCAGATCAATATTTTGAAAGCTTAAGTTCACAGTGTTTTACTCATAAGGAGGTCAAACTACTAATGGATTACTGATAGTCAAAATCTGTGCACGAATTGGATTGTCTGTAATTCACAATTTACATGTATTATGCATTTGACAGATTGCATTCAAAGCTTTACATTGGATTAGTGCATGCATTCCCTGTGAATCGAACCCATGACCTTTGGCTATTGATCTACTGTTTGAGCAAAAGGAATGCAGTTCAGTTCTGTATATCTGTTTTTGTTTGTTAGATATTTCGGCATATTTGCTTTCATTTACCAGGAAGAGTGTATGGCTCTCAGTTCTCTTTAAAGGGGTCATGAACTGAGAAATCTAATTTTCCTTGAGCTTTTGACATATAAGAGGTCATCATACTATAGGAATATCCTGTAAGTTTCAGAACTGAAACCTTCCTTGTTAGTCCAATAAAAGCTTTTATTGACACCAGGCCCAGCAAACGACAGGTTTTTCAAAGTGGGGATCTATGACGTCGAAGGGAGGCAAGCACCGCCCCTACAGAAGAAGATCAACTCCTACTTCATCACTGCCTGTTTAGCCCCGCCCACCGATTCACGAATGACATGCAATAGAATAGGTTGCCTTTAGTAACATAGGCCACGTGGTGTTAAATCAGATCGAGCTACCAAGCAATAAACATTCTGCTGTTGAGGATTACTAAATACTGTGCAGTGCCTGGGCTCGACATTAATGCAACATGTAAGTAACTGTTTTCATTCCAATGCCTGATCGGAAATGTTCTTTATCTGTGTGTCAGCAAATCAAACCAGGGACTAAAAGTCAACTTGCGTTGTTATCATAAAACAATGCAGTTCATGACCCCTTAAAATCCACTACATTTCTACAGAATTCAGTCCAAAATTGGTGCAGAAATGCGAAAACCATCTGCGGATTGGGTGTCAGCAGTGTTTGTGTGTCAGCTAAGGTTAGAGGATTTAACAGGCATTTGAAGGAGCGAGAAAAGAAATGGGAATAATCTCTGCTTTCTTTAGTCACAATGAGGGTCATAATCTCTCCTGTCAAACGCAGAATCAACACTGATCACTACAGACACATTCCTTCAGCGTGAGCATACGGCGGGATTCACTGCAGAAGCGTCCTCAAATGAAGCACCATCAGTAATCAGAATGCTAATTATTTAGTTGATTGAGCTGATTGAGGTGCTCATCAAATTTACATCAACGCTCCGTTTGAGATGAGCTGTGAATTATCGATGGCAGTCAAAACTAATTTTATGCTAATAATAACTTTTATGCTTGATTTAAACGTTTCACCTTTGATAAGAGTCGTTCCAGATCAACTGCTTGGCTGCGGGTCGTTCTGAGAAGCGACTCGTGCCACGCTGAAAACTACCTGCATCAGTCTTTAGTTTGGTAAATGCCCCTGGTGAGTTTCTTGCGATGTTCAACAAAGGCTTTCAGAAACGCTCATCCGTCATCAAGCTGAAATTTCCAGCGACAGTCTCACGTGTATTTCAGCAAGCCTCATGCATTTGAATTATTACTGATGCTGGAGTCTATATTTAAATCCATCTGCCGTGCAAAACCTCTCCCAAAGCGCAGAGCTCCACAGAGACGGGGCTTCTGGTTCCCAGAGAAACATCGAATATTCTATTTCTTGATCTGTAGACTAGAAGACTAGAATCTTAAACTCAAATTTCCTGTATTTCATTATTAAAGAACTTTCTTCTGTTATCTCTTTAGTTTAGCACCAAGGATGATAATTATAATGATGACGATAAAGATATAGTTCCATACATTGTTCTAAATGTAAAAGAATAGCAGTTTTTTTTTTCTAGTTGACAGCCAATTAGAATCCATCCTGCTTCAAAGTCACCATGACGTTTTATGGCTTTTAGAATGAATATGTTAGTCTTACTGTTATCTACAAGCTAGTGTGCTCCAAAACAATGACAAAATGCGCATTTAGAAGATAGAAGTTTAAGCATTCAAAATGTACAGTTTCTCACTTCCGCCAATATGGATCAATGATGTTGATGACATCACTCTACTTCAACTTCTCATCAGATTTTCTGTCCAATCAAATGCCCTCTAGAATCTGAAGCGTCCCGCCCCCTACATTATAAAGTGGTCACTTGTTCACACATTTACTATTTTCTACATGGTGAATGGCACATAGTGCACTATATAGGGGATGGGGAACGATTCAGAAATATGAAATTGGGGCGAATTAAGTCTAGTTTCAAGTTAAGCCCCGTCTCCACCGAAATTACCCGGAACAATTTGTCCCACAGGAACTTTTTTCCCAGGAACTCTTTTCCCCCCAGACCTGCTGCTGTCTGCGTTTCCATTGCGGTCTAAAGTACCGTGAAGATTAGTCCGGTGACGTAGGATTGCGCGCGACTTTCCAGTTCCCACTGGATTTCGTCCTTCGCATCCGCAATAAACCCGTCTCCAGCGTGTTGCCTCCGATTGTTCGAATATTACAATTAAATAATTCTTAAATCGATATGTCATCCGCAATAAACCCGTCTCCAGCGTGTTGCCTCCGATTGTTCGAATATTACAATTAAATAATTCTTAAATCGATATGTCATCCGCAATAAACCCGTCTCCAGCGTGTTGCCTCCGGTCCTTCGAATATTCCGATCTATTATGACCTCTGACCTGTAAAGCTGCCAGAATAATAATAATAATAATAATAATAATAATACGCTGTTTGTTAATTGGCCAGAGGAGAACTGGCACCCCGACTGAGCCTGGTTTCTCCCAAGGTTTATTTTTCTCCATTAGGTCACCTAATGGGGTTTTGGTTTCCTTGCCACTGTTGCCTCTGGCTTGGCGTGCTCAGTTGGGGACGCTAAATTTTTCAACTAAACATCTAAATAAATCTAATTAATAAACTAAATTAACCATATAAACTAAATTACTGATCTAATTATTGATCTAAAGCCCACACTGTCACCGTATGGAAATTGAAATGAACTGATGACATCAAATGGCTATACAGCTTAATAAAATGATGCTGCATTATTTTCCTGTTTAACACTGTAAAGCTGCTTTGAAACAATCTACATTGTTAAAAGCGCTATATAAATAAAGTTGACTTGACTTGACTTCGCATATAAGCATAATAAAGCCTGAACCTAGTCGTCGGATAATCAGTCGTATTTTTAAAATTCCATTCTTGATTTGAATAGTAAACAACTCTTACTGCACGCACCGCAACAGACTTTTAGGTTGAAATAAAATGCTGCGTGAACTCAACCAATCAGCATGTTCAGCGCCCAAGTCCCACCCCCGAAAGTTCCTGAACTTTGAAAACCTTGCAAGCAGGGCCATCATTTTTTACCCAGAACTGTATTTATTAAGGTGGGAAGACTAACAGGTTTTTGAGGGTCAGAATTCTAGCTGATAGACAGGTGTTCAAATACTTATTTGCAGCTGTATCATACAAATAAATAGTTAAAAAATCATACATTGTGATTTCTGGATTTTTTTTTTAGATTATCTCTCTCACAGTGGACATGCACCTACGATGACAATTTCAGACCCCTCCATGATTTCCAAGTGGGAGAACTTGCAAAATAGCAGGGTGTTCAAATACTTATTTTCCTCACTGTATATACAACATAATCAATATTGAACCAAGCCTTTCCAAAGTTTTTTTGTGACAATGTATTTATTTTTTTTATGACAAAACAAAATAGTTTTTCAGTTATCACAACTGTTCTAACACTGGTTATTCAATTAACAGATATTACTGTTACTAAACTTACTAAATTTAATTCCAAAATGTATCCATATCGTGATACGTATCGTATCGTCACTTCAGTATCGTGATGCGTATCGTGACATTGTTGGTGATACACAGTCCTAATTTATTCCCCGGTTCCTGCGGTCGAAACATATTCCCTAGTCCCTAGTTTCTGGGGAAAGTTCCTGCGGTGGAAACGCCGCTTTAGTGTCACGCGAACCACCGCAGCTCCGGTCCAGAGACACGATAGCACAGAGCGGATCATGTGATCAAGTCGGCGCAGACCAGAAAATGTATCAAATGCATTTGAATTCTGCACAGAATGCTGTATTTTAAAGTTATATGGAGGACATTAGGAGGAAAAACGGTTAGAGATTAGGCTCTGGCCGAGCTGTGATATAAACTAAACACTATTGGCCATTTTTAAAAAGGGGAGGAGCTGCTCTATATATCCCGCCTGTCTTCCTGTTTCAGTGGAAATTAAGTCATCATACCCTCGGCCGGCTGGCACAGCATATTCCGCCATAGTCGTTGCCTGGGTTACATATGTGTGGGGCGGAGCTATCAAAATAGCGGCGTGTTTGTTTGGGTGATTTGAAATCAACATCGGTTACCAGAAAGCACTCACCCCACCTCTATCCTCTGCTGTGTAGGACATGTAATCTCAGTTGTGATTTTGCTCTCCTGTGAGTTTCTTCCATGTAAACTAGTGTGTTGATTTGATTCATTCACGGTTCAAAAGTCTCATTTAGCTTTGCTTCATCTTTCAACTTTAATTTGTTTGGTTTGGAGCTCAAAGTGCGTGCTATCAGTGTGTGGTGTGTTTATTTCCTCTGCCTTTGATTTAAAAGGCTGGTATGTACCGTCCGTTTCCTCTAGTCATTGTGGGAGTTTTTGTATGTGTTGCAGAACACACTTGTTTCCCATGTCTAAGATTTTTTTCCCCCTCTTGTGTTCGTGGTTTTTGGACATGATTGTATTGAAATTATTGCACTGCTCTCTAATAAATTTGACTTGACTATACTATAGTGTTATCGGAGTACCATGTAAATACAAATGTGGTAATCATTCTGTTCTATACACTCTTAAAAATAAAGGTTCTTTATTGGCATTGATGGTTCAATGAAGAACTTTTAACATCCATGGAACCTTTCAATTCCACAAAAGATTATGTGGCCCCACTTTATATTAGGTGGCCTTAACTACTATGTACTTAACAAAAATAAGTACAATGTACTTACTGTGTTCAAATTGTATTGCAAAACACCTTTGCTGATATTGAGGTGGGATACGGGCAGGGTTAGGGACAGGTGTGGTGGTATGGGTAAGTTTAAGGGTAGGGTTAGGTGTAAGGGAAGTGTCAACTGTGTAATTACAAATGTAACTACAGAAATTAATTACAGACGTGATTACATGCAGGTATTTTTAAAAATGTAAGTACAATGTAAAAACATGTGTGTACACAATAAGTGCATTGTATCAAATGATTAATTAAAATGTTAGTCAGTCCCTCCAGAAAAACGCGATTATGTGATCGCGTGATTTAACGCATAATCAGCCAAAGTCCGCATATTTATGCGGGGGCCGCAGTTTTTCAAATACGCCGCACTTTAGCTGCATAAATTGCCTATTTCCGCGTGCAAAATATGCGGGGCTAGCATGATTTCATAATCCCCGCATTGTCGTTGCAAAAAAGGTAGTATATATATATTAGCAGAAAGTTGACAAATGTTCGTTTACTTCACACAAGAGCCGCCATTTCCGCCTATTGCCATGGGAACGTTTTGAAGTGACGTAATTACCCGACGTGAACATCATCGAAAAGCTGCAAACCCCCGTGGAGAAACCATAGATATCGGTGAAACCATGATGAAGCGCAAACTCCCATTTGTCAACAAAAATAACAGCAAAAGACCGCGCAAAGCAGTTTCCCGGTGTGTTGACCGATTTCAAAACACAGCATCATGAAGCTTTGAAGCGTTATGAATCAGTGAGTCGATTCAGTGGTTTGGATCGCCAAAGTCACGTATTTCAGCAGTTTGACACGCGATCCGAATCATGAATCGACTCACTGATTCATAGCATCATGATGCTGTGTTTTGAAATCGGTCATCACTATATAAGTCGTTATTTAGAGACGAACGGAGGTCTTACGGGTGTCCAACGACATGAGGGGACGTCATTAATGACAGAATTTAAATTTTTGGATGAACTAACCCTTTAAGAGATTGCACTTTGTGCATTGGAAGCACTCAAATGTCTGTTTTGTATAGCTACCTCTGTAAAACAGAAAGTTATTATTAATTTTTCAAGTTGTAGCATATTCCTTTTGTAAAGCTACAGAACTTGTTTGACTCAATGTTTTGTAAATTTGAGCCATGTGTTTATTAAGGTCTTCAATAAAACAAGATGAGAACTTAAATATTCCCAGCACTTTCTGTGATGTAGTGCTTTTTTTCTCTTTTTCATCAAACCGCAGTTTTTGCAAGTTCCCGCAATTTCATCGCATAAAATTGCATAAATATCCCGCATTTTTCATCGCATTTTTTAAGAAAACATGCCGCATAATCAAGGATTTTTGCCCGCAACAATCACAAAAAAGCCACATTTTTCTGGAAGGACTGGTTAGTACATAGTAGTTAAGGCCACCTTATATAAAGTGGGTCCGATTATTTTATAGGGGGGAAATGTTCTTTAGATTGTGTAGTTAATTTAATAACTGTCTTCACTGAAAGGTTCTTTGGGGAACCAAAAATGGCATCACTGCAAAACCCCTCTTTTGGGATTAAAGTACCATTATATTACCTTCTATACCTTGGTACGTCCTTTAGAGGATTCTGCTTTTTTAACTGACTTATTGTTTGCTTTCACAGAAGAATGTTAACCGCTTGTAAAATTGCTGGATAACAATACAGCGTTTCCAGCGTGACTCAAGACCGTGCTTGTCAAAGAGCCGCCTCCGTGCCGGTGTTGTGTTGAAAGTGCCGGCGCTGTAAACCAGTGCTGCTCCATGTATCGCATCTTTGTCTTTATTTTTGAGTAACTATGGAAACTGGGAGGGTCTGCGCCGCTACTGTACGGGGGGTTTCAGACATCTGGACCGTTTCCAGCAAAAACCAGAAGAGAAGTGTCTTTTCTGTTGTGTAAAATCATCCCAACTGAGACTGAGATAGCCTGGCCTTTGTATCTGTGACTTCTCAAAGCAGAGCCTTCAGTGTGTTTAAGTGAATCTCAATGAAATGAAATGTTTAATACAATTTTAAGGGTTCTTTTTTTGCAATATTTTTGTCATTCTCATTATACTAAATCATTTTCTAGAGTTTAATAGTCTTTTTTTTGTATTAAATGAATATTACTATGATATGACCCTTTCACAATTTAAATAAAAGCTAAATTGACATTGTCTGGGGCTTAATGTCCGGAAAAAGGATACATTTTAATTTATTCTTTCTTTCTGGAGATTGAAGAGAGTGATTCTTTGCCAAATAATTTTCTCACGATTCTTTTTCAAAGAATTTTAATTGTCATGAAATACATTGTCATGGCTTGATTTTATGTATGCAAATTATAATTTCTTTATCTTGAGTTTGAAGAGAGAATTTCTTTTCACATAATTCCTTTTCAAAGTATTTTCTCACGATTCTTTAAAATTTAAAGTCATGAAAAAGGCATATTTTTTATTAATGCAAAAATATAAAAAAAATATTTTCTCTATGCAAGTTATAATTTCTTTCTTTATCTTGAGTTTGTAGACAGTTTTTAATGAATCCTTTTCAAATAATTTTTCGCCAAAAAATTTCACACAATTCTTTCGCAAAGAATTTTCTCACGATTCGTTAAAAAAACTTTTTCTCACAATTCTTTCACAAAAAATTTTTTTCTCGATTCGTTCATGAATAATTTTCTCATGATTCGTTCACAAAGAATTTTCTTACGATTCTTTCGCAAATAATTTTCTAACAATTCGTTCAAAAATAATTTTCTCACAATTCTTTCACAAATAATTTTTCACGATTCGTTCATGAAATTTTCTCATGATTCTTTCACAAATTATTTTCTCACGATTTGTTAAAAAAAGTCTCACGATTCTTTAGCAAATAATTTTTTTCATGATTCTTTCACAAAGAATTTTCTCACGATTCTTTCGCAAAGAATTCTCACAATTCGTTCACAAAACATTTTCTCACGATTCGTTAACAAATGATTTTCTCACAATTTGTTCACAAAAAAATGCCTCACGATTCTTTCGCAAATAATTTTTTTACGATTTGTTCACAAAGAATTTTCTCACGATTCGTTCACAAATAATTTTCTCATGGTTGGTTCACAAAGAATTTTCTCACAATTCTTTTGCAAAGAATTTTCTCACAATTCTTTTACAAATTATTTTCTCACGATTCTTTCGCAAAGAATTTTCTCACGATTCTTTCACTAAGAATTGTTTTCATGATTCTTTCACTAAGAATTGTTTTCACGATTCGTTCACAAATAATTTTCTCATGATTCTTTAACAAATTATTTTCTCATGATTTGTTCACAAAAAATGTCTCACAATTCTTTCGCAAAAATTTTTTTCACGATTCGTTCGCAAATAATTTTCTCACGATTCGTTCGCAAATAATTTTGTCACTAATTCGTTCGCAAATAATTTTATTACGATTCTTTCGCAAAGAATTTTCTCACGATTCTTTCGCAAAGAATTTTCTCAGGATTCTTTTGCAAAGAATTTTCTCAGGATTCTTTTGCAAAGAATTTTCTCAGGATTCGTTCACAAAGAATTTTCTCAGGATTCGTTCGCAAAGAATTTTCTCAGGATTCGTTCGCAAAGAAATTTTCTCACAATTCTTTCACAAATAATTTTTTTACGATTCGTTTACGAATAATTTTCTTTCAAAGATTTTGGTCCTAACAGATTAAATTGTCATAAAAAGGCTTATTTTATTTATGCAAAAATATTAAAAAGGCTTAATTTTCTTTATGCCAATTATAATCTCTTCATCTTGAGTTTGAAAAGAGGATTTGTTTCTCAAGGGAGAGATTTCCCTTTTTAAAGAATTTTCTCAAGATTAGCTTAATGTGTTTAATTGTCATGGAAAGGGATTAATTTTTATGCAAATAAAATGTATTATTTGTTCTTTCTCTTGAGTTTGGGGTGAAAAGTGACCCGGACATGCTCCTGGCAGGCTTCGTCAGATTCACCCATTTAGGCTCTTTCTGGTCTCAGGAGGAGTAAAAGGAACATCTGCTGATGGGGATATCAGCACACACACACACACACACAGAGTCACAGCCACACCCATACAGCCGGCAGCAGCAGATGGTCAGGTCTCGTTAATGTAGTGACCCCGTTGCTATGGGGACAGCAGGGCATGTCAGAGGAAGTCAATTGTTTCAAAGAATGTCTTAAATGAGCAAACCTTCAGCATCTCCCACAATGCCATTAGCAGGACACAAACGAGGATGGGTCTGACGAAACCAGTCAAGAACATGTCCGGGTCATATTTCATCCACAAATCACATCCACAAGAAAGGAGAAAGAAGCCTGTTTTAGGACCATTGCCATTTTTTTGCATTGTTTTCATGGCAGTTAAGCACATATTGATTTTAAATATTAGTGTAAATTGCATTTGAAACAAATTAAATGGCTTGATGTTCTTTAACTAAACTAAACTGGATGGTGTATATGATGATGATGTGACTGGATGTGAGAGTATTTGAAAAAGTGCAAAAGTGTTTGAGCACATTGTGCATCTTTTCCAGGTTGTGTGTTTTTGTAGCTGGACTTGAGTCGGATTGTGTTAATTAGTTAATCTTCTTTGTGCGCTTTTGGACATAATACCACAATCAGGCGTTCATTTGATTAGCTTGTGTTATCAGACACACGCCTGGGCTTCAGCTTCTGCTTTCAGTAAACAAATCTTTACAATCTCAGTCTCACTCTCCATTAGTTCATCTGTCTTCTTGACAGTCTGAAGTTGATGCAAAAGCCCATGTACCACCACAGATCTTTATTTGTTAGATCTTTGCTTGTGCTCGTTTTATTTACTTCCCAGCCTGCAATTATTAACAAAGGCTATGTTCAGAAAGAATGCCCCTCTACCACATTAATCATACTACTATTGCAATATGCAGTATGTCTAATTTTATAATAATATTTTGAATATATTATACGTTTTTTTGTATTTAATTTATTTCAGTATTTAGTATTTAATTTAATTTTTAAGTTTGTAGTAATAATATACACTGATCAGGCATAACATTATGACCTAATATTGTAATATAAGTCCTGTAAGTTCTGAGGTGGGACCTCCATGGATCGGACTTGTTTGTTCAGTACATCCCACAGATGTTCGACTGGATTGAGATCTGGGAACAAGTCAACCCCTCAAACTCCTTGTTGTGCTCCTCAAACCATTCCTGAATCATTTTTGCTTTGTGGCAGGGCGCAGTGGCATGACGCCACAGCCACCAGGGAATACCGTTTCCATGAAAGGTGTACATGGTCTGCAACAATGCTTAGGTACAGTGGGGAGAACAAGTATTTGATACACTGCCGATTTTGCAGGTTTTCCTACTTACAAAGCATGTAGAGTTCTGTAATTTTTATCATAGGTACACTTCAACTGTGAGAGACGGAATCTAAAACAAAATTCCAGAAAATCAAGATGTCTGGGGCACCATGCAAGATCTCACCTCGTGGGGCATCAATGATCATGAGGAAGGTGAGGGATCAGCCCAGAACTACACGCCAGGACCTGGTCAATGACCTGAAGAGAGCTGGGACCACAGTCTCAAAGAAAACCATTAGTAACACATTACGCCGTCATGGATTAAAATCCTGCAGCGCATGCAAGGTCCCCCTGCTCAAGCCAGCGCATGTCCAGGCCCATCTGAAGTTTGCCAGTGACCATCTGGATGATCCAGAGGAGGAATGGGAAAAGGTCATGTGGTCTGATGAGACAAAAATAGAGCTTTTTGGTCTAAACTCCGCACAACGTGTTTGGAGGAAGAAGAATGATGAGTACAACCCCAAGAACACCATCCCAACCGTGAAGCATGGAGGTGGAAACATCCTTCTTTGGGGATGCTTTTCTGCAAAGGGGACAGGACGACAGGGCCATGTATCGCGAGATCTTGGCCAACAACCTCCTTCCCTCAGTAAGAGCATTGAAGATGGGTCGTGGCTGGGTCTTCCAGGATGACAACGACCCGAAACACACAGCCAGGGCAACTAAGGAGTGGCTCTGTAAGAAGCATCTCAAGGTCCTGGAGTGGCCTAGCCAGTCTCCAGACCTGAACCCAATAGAGAATCTTTGGAGGTAGCTGAAAGTCTGTATTGCCCAGCGATAGCCCCGAAACCTGAAGGATCTGGAGATGGTCTGAATGGAGGAGTGGGCCAAAATCCCTTCTGCAGTGTGTGCAAACCTGGTCAAGAACTACAGGAAACGTATGATCTCTGTAATTGCAAACAAAGGTTTCTGTACCAAATATTAAGTTCTGCTTTTCTGATTGATCAAATACTTATGTCATGCAATAAAATGCAAATTAATTACTTAAAAATCATACAATGTGATTTTCTGGATTTTTGTTTTAGATTCCGTCTCTCACAGTTGAAGAGTACCTATGATAAAAATGACAGAACTCTACATGCTTTGTAGGTGGGCAAACCTGCAAAATCGGCAGTGTAGCAAATACTTGTTCTCCCCACTGTATAAGGCAGAGTTTAAGATTTCAGATATTAGGACATTGTCTTCTAAGATTTCCTTTTGTGTTTGTATTTATAATGCATTGCACGCTTTAACTTTTCCCCAAATGCCACTTATAAATGCTGTAAAGGTTTTTTCATTTGTCACTCAACATAGGGCTGTTATTAGTGTACATTTGATAATGCACGTGAACACTAATCTGTTGTGGGTTTGTTATCAACATTACTATCCGGTGGAAATAAGAAGACGTGGGCATTAAATACAGGATAATGTGGCAGCTTAAGTTTCTCTCCCAGCACAGAAAAGCTTTGCCCTTCTATTGTATCATTTTTATCTGCAGTAAGTGGGAAAATTGCCGATGCCAAGCGTTTCTCAACACAAGGAAATACATTTCCTATCTATTCATTTCACTCTTCCCTGTTATTTTAACATTCCCACCCTGACCAGCACAAATGTCTTATCGGGAAGAGAGATATGGCAGGAATGTGGAAGGCATGTTTTAGGAGGATCTTTCCTGGCCGTGTTCGGACCAGGACCCTTTGGAGACAGCAGTGTGTTTGCGGTTTGTCATATTCACCTCTCCTCCCTTTGGGCTTTTGGGATTTGAATTACGACACTGACATCAGAGGTCACACACAATAGGGGGTTTTTCCCTGGTAAGACCGTACCTGTGTTCCCTCTGCGTGTTCAGCTTTGATAGATATTTTGCCACCGGGTACTGGGAGTGTGGGAACATGAGCACCTTAAACATACATCATCTGTGAACAGTGATCTCTGTGAGTGTTTATATACGGTAGTTTACCCTGGTCAATTTTGGCAACAGTTTTACACAACACCATTTTCAACTAAAAACGGAAAACTTTTTATGCATTTTGGTTAGAGATGCACCGAAATTTCGGCCACCAAAAGTGAAAGAGACATGAAAATATGAGCCGAAAATAGGCATTTTTTTCAACTTAAAGTACTCCGTCATTTTTAGTCATACAGATAAGAGTAATACATCATTCCAAACTGTAAAGTCTTTATATGTGTACACTCACAATAACAGTAAACCATTGTGCTTTTGTAAAATAAAGAAAACAGAAAACAAACACTTTCTGCCGTCTCGGTCTCTGTGAACTGGAACGCATCACATAAATGAAACCGAAACTCAGCGTATAGGCTACTTGCCTCACAGACATGAGAAATATCTCTATAGGAAACTTGAAATGACTACGAAACAATTCTAATTAAAAACAAATACCCTCTTCTTATGTAATCCGTATGAAAGGTGCATTTCTCTCTATTGGCGCGTACAGATGGCGAGTCGGCATTATCAATTTCATCTTTGCAGCTGACACTGACTCAGAAAACACTAGTTTATTAATAAATAATAAAAACATCTCCTTGCCGACACATTCATAATCATAACTTTTTCCAGTGCTTTGCAAACTTTATGTGTATCCTTTAGCGCGAGACATATATCCCCCCCCCATATATATATATATATATTTAAGTAATTAAATTAATTTAAATATGCGTTTAGTTGACTAATGACTTAAATGAACGACTAGTAGTCGACTAGAAAAATCTTTAGTCGTGGGCCGCCCTAGTTGAAGGATGTTCACTCTAAAATGAAAATTTCCTGATATTTTACTCACCCCCATTTCATCCAAGATGTTCATGTCTTTCTTTCTTCAGTCAAAAAGAATTTTAAGTTTTTTGAGGAAAACATTCCAGGATTTTTCTCCACATCATAGACTTCCATGGCAACCAACGGGCTGAAGGTCCAAATCAATGCAGTTTCAAAAGAAGGGCTTCAGAGGCTCTGCACAATCCCAGACAAGGAATAGGGTCTTATCTAGTGAAACCATTGGCCATTTTCCCCAAAAATGAAAAATGAATATACTTTTTAACCCAAATTGCTTATCTTACGCTGCTCTGCGGCTCGCCAGTGATTGCGCAATCATGACGAAAACGTCACACTAGACGTAGGCTGAAGTACCCCCCCCCCCGTTTTTACAAAGCGCACATGCGATGACTAATACAAAACGCCCCTTAGCAAAAAAAAGGTAAAACAATGATGCCGGATGATTTTGAAGTTGAAGAGGGAGTGTTTTTGGGTAAAGGCGATTTGTATTAGTCCTCGCACGTTCGCTTGGCAGTCCCTCCAGAAAAACGCGATTATGCGATCGCGCGATTTAACGCATAATCAGCCAAAGTCCGCATATTTATGCGGGGGCCGCATTTTTTCAAATACGCCTCACTTTCGCCGCATAAATTGCCTATTTCCGCGTGCAAAATATGCGGGGCTAGCATGATTTCATAATCCCTGCATTTTCGTTGCAAAAAAAGTCATATATATTAGCAGAAAGTTGAAAAATATTCGTTTACTTCACACAAGAACAGCCATTTCCGCCTATTACCATGGCAACGTTTTGAAGTGATGTAATTACCCGACGTGAACATCATCGAAAAGCTGCAAACCCCCGTGGAGAAACCATAGATATCGGTGAAACCATGATAAAGCGCAAAATCCCATTTACAAACAAAAATAACAGCAAAAGACCACGCAAAGCAGTTTCCCGGTGTGTTGACCGATTTCAAAACACAGCATCATGAAGCTTTGAAGCGTTATGAATCAATGAGTCGATTCAGCGGTTTGGATCGCCAAAGTCACGTATTTCAGCAGTTTGATACCCGATCCGAATCATGAATCCACTCACTGATTCATAGCATCATGATGCTGTGTTTTGAAATCGGTCATCACTATATAAGTTGTTATTTAGAGAAGACGAACGGAGGTCCTACGGGTGTCCAACGACATGAGGGGACGTCATTAATGACAGAATTTAAATTTTTGGATGAACTAACCCTTTAAGAGATTGCATTTTGTGCATTAGAAGCACTCAAATGTCTGTTTTGTATAGCCACCTCTGTAAAACAGGAAGTTATTTATTCATTTTTCAGAAGTTGTAGTATATTCCTTTTGTAAAGCTACAGAACTTTTTTGACTCAATGTTTTGTAAATTTGAGCCATGTGTTTATTAAGGTCTTCAATAAAACAAGATGAGAACTTAAATATTCCCAGCACTTTCTGTGATGTAGTGCTTTTTTTCTCTTTTTCATCAAACCGCAGTTTTTGCAAGTTCCTGCAATTTCATCGCATAAATATCCCGCATTTTCCCGCATTTTTCATCGCATTTTTTAAGAAAACATGCCGCATAATCAAGGATTTTTGCCCGCAACAATCACAAAAAAAAGCCGCATTTTTCTGGAAGGACTGGCTTGGGGAAGGACTCTAGTGCGACGTTTTCAGCGTGATTGTGCAATCCGTGGCACGTCGCAGAGCAGCGTCGCCATCGACTGGAACCATAATACTGCGTTTTTAGTAGTTTTTTGCAGATCCGTGTGTATGGAGATCGTTTTGACAATGTTGTCTTCTGTATGCGAAAAACATGCGGGAAAATCAGTTTTTGAACTTAAACGTTCATTTCATTGTCTGAGTTTTGGTAAAGAAATATTTTTGGTGGATCACTATTGATTTTAATGTTATTTCTCAAATTTTGGTCTTTTAGGGCTCAGGAGGCTTCAATTACATTTCAGCTTACCAACTCATGTACACAGATCAAAGTCAGACAGTTGGGTATCTGCCACAGTAGTGATTGGGTCAAAACGCTATGGCAAGTGTATTTCTGGAAAAAAGTTCAATTTTCACAGCTGAAGCTTATGCATTACTTCTAGCTCTTGAACAAATAGAGAAGGAACAACAACGTAATTTTTTAATTTGCACATATTCTAAATCCTGCCAACAAGCACTTGATTCTTTGGAAACTGAACATCCTATAACTCTTTAATATCCTATACTCTTTAAAGAAACATGTTAATATTGTTTTTTTTGTCGGATACCAGGCCATATGGGATTGACTTAGACTGGGTAAACCCAGCCTGATCTGCCGGCGATTTGATTTCGCCCTGCAACTCAGTCTGGAAACCTGTACATTCATTTCTACTGCTTCTGTTACACTTTTGCGGGAACCAATCACAGACTGGCTTATCCACCTGGCGAGCTATTGGTGGGTTTAACACGATGACGGCTAGAGAAGCGATGGATCGATACCTGTTGATCACGCCTCTTGTGGTCTGATTGGTTGAAGGACTATCCAATTGCATACAGAGTCATTTAATTTATGCTTGTTGATCACGCCTCTTGGGCAGTAGAAAATACAGAGCGCAGACTCCACAAACCAATGTTCAATCTTAAAATGAGCTTGGTCTGGTGATAGCCAGACAAGGCTTGACTGGTAATGAACAAGTAGATAAAGCAGCAAAATAGATATGACCAGGATGTATATACAAGATGCCGAATCGGACATTCAAGACTCACTCATTCATATTTATTGAAGGAGGAAAAGAAACCGTTTTGTGGTTTGTGTAAGCGTTTCACCAGTGTTAAACATATTTTAATAGAATGTCCTTTTTTATATAATATTAGACAACGGTTTTATTCAGAGAACACATTAATGGACATTTTTAAGAAGGTTTCTCCTGTAGTAATTTTAGAATTTCTGTCAAATATTCAATTGAAAGATTCTATGTAATTGTTGTATTACTGTTGTTGTTATTGGTATACATGTCTGATTTTGTATAGTGATTGTTTTTTAAATAAAAATGAGTTATTTGGGTTAGTTGAGTGCTGTAAAATGAATGTGAATAACGGCTCAGATCATTTGATGACAAATGTTTGAGATCATGTTGAGAAGATCTCTGGATTTCCATCGCAGACTTCAGCATCTGGAAAATCTGAGAGTCATCTTTTGAGATCTGCTTTGAAAGGAAACTCATGTGAGATTACCGGAGCCTGTTCCCCAGGAGAAACATCTGAGAGCTCTCCATTTGCTCTATATTTAATCTCATCTCTGTCTGGGAGATGTTGAAGAGATCTTGTGTGTGATATTTCAGTCCTGTGAGTTTGCTGGTGTATATAGTGTTTCGGATTTGAAGTTCATTGTGTTTCACCCTGCAGCGTGTAATAGGAGCGATCATGACATACGTCTGCGTGGAGCTGCAAAACCCTGAATACACGCTAAACCCTTTGTGTGTTTTATATGTGTGTGTGTTTTTACAGCGTACACAAACACACACTCCCAGCGGGGAGAAACTCCTGCAGGTTTCCTCTCACTCACCGTGTGTCATATGAGCTGACGTGTGTCATACGTGTGAGGTGCAGTTGCACAACTAACAGCAGAGATGTCACATAAACACTGAAGATTTATTACCATAGTAAAGCTTTTATTGGTGGTAACGTACTTGTTGCATGAATTTACTAGAACAGGGCCGAACTGGTTTAGGTTTTTTTTTTTCAAACCCACTGGAATTAGGGCGGGTATGACTGAGAAGTTTTAAATCTGTTTTAAAGATATAAATACCCCATTCCCAAAATATAGGCTAAACTTAAGCATATTTACACATTTACAGTTTTTCTCATCAAAAATATTGAGGACTCATCTTCAGGGGTGTAACCAACTGTTTATCAAAAGCTCTCGAGAATGAAAGAAGACCATACATTCAAAAGTGATATTTTCAAGTCTCTTATGCTTACCACGGCAGCCTAATTCATGCTGCGTCCCAATTTGCATACTATCCATCCTTAAAAGTATTCAAAATTAGAATTAGTGCGTCCCAAATAAGAAGTGAAGATCCGTGCTCAATCTGATGGCTAATATTGCCAACTAATATACAAATTAGCTATTGCACAAATAAATACAACTGAACAAAGGTTGAAATAAACAGTGTTTTAAGATTCAGGTACAGAATCTATAATCAAATTTAGAGGTCGACCGATAGTTGATTTTACCGATACCGATAACTACCCTTACGAAAATGAACCATGGTTTTACTACAAATAAAACCAAAAAACCATGGTTATTGTAGTTAAACCATGGTAACCACAAATTAATCATGGTTTTGCTACTCTAACCATAGTTTAACCATGGTATTTGTGGTAAAACTGTGGTTATATAAATGGTAATCAATTAGCCAAAAAACCATGGTTACTACACTTTTACTATAATAAAACCATGGTTATTTTTCGTAAGGGTAGGTTGGACCGCACTTGCCGATAACCGATTAATCGACCGATAGTTTTTAAAATGGATACTGGATAAAAAAACATAAGTAAACCAGTGCTGAACTTTATAACAAGAAATAAAAAACAGTACTGATTCATGAAAATGTGCTAAATTAAAAACATATAAATATGAATATATATGTTCTATTTATATGATTCTATTTATATGAATTGAAGTTCTACAAATTCTTCAGAAAATAATTTAAACATTAAAATATTACAGGTCAAATGTATTTCTTTATCTATAACCTAGAAACATGCATGTACATTTCATAGGTAACACTATGCAAGTCCCTATGCAACAAGGATGTGTGCATTAACTATATGCCAGGCAGGTGCAGGGGGGGAGGGGGATTCACATCAAAAGTGCCCCTCTCAGACAAATATCAATGATAATATCGTGGTCAATAAAACGAAATAAATGTGATTATTATAACATGACAATGTTTACAATAGTAACGAACGGCGTTGCCATAACGCGTTGCTATGGGTTGCGTGCGTTTTGATTGACTGCTGATTTTCTACTGTTCGGAAACGGCTCTCGAGCCAAATATGGTCCTTTCAGAGAGTGTGTGGCCTCATCCATAATCAGAGATAATGTATTGATTTAATTCCAAATCTATATATTATATATTTTTAAGTATTACACAATTCACCAATGCCCGTTTGTCATGTATATACACCAACCAATCATGATCTGGCAAAGCAAGTTCAAATTCCATTGGGCGATGTGAAGTGGAGCGGTAATTTTCTGTTCTTATTCATAAATCTGTTGAAAATTACATGGACAGACGAACTAACGTTTGTGGAACTATTTCCTGCGGTTTGTCTCATTTTATAAATTTTATCACTGACAAAATGGATTTGAACCTGTCTATGATTTTAACTGACAACAAACAAATCCCTGCACAAAACCATGCAGCAGCAAAAGTCGCATTAATGGTAAGTGTTAAATTCACTTGTATTTATGTATATTGATACACTGTTTACTATTTCATGAAACTATCAAAGTTAACAAAACCCAAGTGCCACGAGCACCTACAGGCCTATTATGTGAAGTGTAGGCTGGCAAAATGGTTTCGTGAAAGGACTTTATTATATTACCATTTTTGTATTTTTGTATTTTTCCGTTCAAGTGCAAAAAGACGTGTAAGAGTGTACCAGTTTTTCAGTGTAAACGCTCATGTGGTCGAATGTGTTCGACCTGTCTACTCTCTGTCTACTGACCTAACGCGTAAGCATTATGGGAAGCGCGCTAGTCAGACGGGATTTAAACTTTGTCGGCTGGAGACCCAAGTTTGGTTTGAAGATGAAAAACAGAGCAGAAACTAAAGCTCAGTGTGTTTTTCCGTCGTCTCCAGGCGCGTTCATATGCAAATTGCAAAGCTTATGTTGATCTGAAAAAGCCCATGCATTTACCCGTCCATAGACTCTCCCCTCGAAGAAATCAGGACAGAAGTGGACAAAAGAGACAAATTAAAACACCAGGTGTAAACAGGAATGTGTCTGTCTAATCTACTTGTGATCCAATCGACCAAAACGCATCTTAATACCAGGTGTGAACAGGGGCTCAGAGCTAAAACAATATTCATGTCGTGTAATAGCAAGTTTAGTCATTGTGTTTCCTTCATCTGAACTCATTTTACCTTTATTTACCTTAGTCATGCTCAACTTTATTGGCGTTAGCGGTGTGTGTTTTCATGCTGTAACCGGTGTGTGCACGGCTCATTTATCATATGTGTGGTTTGTGGTTGAAATTAACCCGTCAAACGATATTAAATCAGAGAACAAAGCCACAAACCCTCCTCTCACTGTCAGCAGATCCTCAGGAGAGATGCAGTCCAGCCCAGCTCGTCACTTTGATGCTGCTCGCGTTATTCTGAAAACAGAATATGTTCATGATGGGATTTCTAATGCATTTCTAATTTCTCCACAGAAATCAACCAAAGGTTCGGTAGTGCTGGACTATGTGTTCAATCACGTGAACCTCGCCGAAACAGAGTATTTTGGGCTTCGCTATTGCGACCATAGCCATCAAACGGTGAGTGCTTGAAGATTATCACATGTCAGCTCTTGAAGAAACAGATCATCCCAAAAATTAAGATTCTGTTATCATTTACTCGCCCTCATATCTTTCAAAACCTGCTCAAAAATAGCTCTTTGGCTGAACAACATTTAATCATGGACAGTGGTTCCATGTGACTGAAACAAGTAAAACCCAATAGAATCAACCATGTACAACTAATACAACTAACTAGAATTAATGGTTTTAGTTTAACTTAAATAAATATTTTTTCATTTAAATGTGCACTGTGTAAATGTTAAACATTTTTAATTTAATTTTGACGTTGTGAATTGCAACCGGCCACCGCTCACCCCTCCCTTTCAAAGCACGTAGAAAAGCTACGGTGGCCGACACAAGACAAAAGTCGCCTGAGACCGCAGAAAGTAGCTAGCGCTCTGTAGAGAAGTTTGTCCATTTAGGGCTACTGTAGAAACATGGTGGTGCAAAATGGCGACTTCACTGTAAAGGGAACCCGCGGTGTGTGTAGATAGAAATGGCTCATTATGTAAGGTCTTTATACACCACTGAAAACATAGTTATTTATATTATTTTGCATTTCTGTCAATAGATCCTCGTAAATACTACACACTGCACCTTTAAATGGAATTATTCAAATAATCCTACAATTAATGCCTCTTGCTTAGTCTGTGATTTACATAACAACAAACTAAATAGGATTTATGAAACTGGTTTCATTTAGAGCACTACCATAGTGGTATCTTTATTATTGAAGCAATTATTATTAAATATGAATTAGTATTAAAACTATTTATTTTTAAAGAAAAACCACTAACATAACAGAAACGTATATAATACCAACTTAATAGAACATTAACAAGTCTCTCAATTTCTCATCTTGCAAAAAAGTGCGTAAAATAACACTTTTATTTAAACATTTAGTGTCCCAATTTAGCCCTGTGTAAAGCATGATGGGAAGTTTTAAAAAATTTGATTTGGGTTACTTGATTAAAATGTTATTTCAAAATTAAAACAATAAGTAATTATTTAAGTAACTGTTTATAGTCTATTTACCACGGTCAATCACATTTGAACCAGAAACCTGATACAATGGTGTATCAAGAAACCAAACATATTGGTTCCCATTGACTTCCACTGATTTTTTTGTCCATACACCTTTGGTTCCATGAAGAACCTTTAACATCCATGGAGCCTTTGCATTGAACTTGAAGAAACTTTAAGAACTTTCCACTTGTGGAACCAAACATGGCTTCTCTGCGAAAACCTGCGAAAAAAGAGTGTATAATGGAAGTCAATGGGAACTGTGTGGTTACCAACATTCTTCAAAATATCTTCTTTTGTGTTCTGCGGAAAAAAAGGAAAGTCATACAGGTTTGAAACAACATGAGGGCGGGTAAATGAGTCATTTTTGTGCGTACTATTCCTTTAAAACCTTCATGAGGTTCTAAGGGTCACGTGTGAGGTCAAGATGGTAAGGTTTACCCAGGGGCCAAATTTTGGGTTAGGCAAAGTGCAGTGTTGTGTCATTACCTCATTATCTCGACCAGTGAGAAAGGTGTTTCCCACAATGCCTTCCGGGCCCTGTCCCATGAGCCTGAATTTATTACTGAGCGTGCAGTGGGCGAGAGGCACGCCGTAACTTACATTTACACAAATCTATCAACTCTATGAATGGTTATTTTAGTAAAAAAGATACAGGAGTACAGAACAGTGTAATTTGCGCGGTAGAGTGGTGCTTTCTGCCCGGTGGGTGTGGTTTACATGCGCTCTTGACTCAGAGATGTTTCATCTAATTGTAAGGCACTGAAAATTCCTTTGGCACAGATTTTGTTGGGACATTTTTAACGTGCTGTTGGACATGCAAAATAAAACATCTGTCCGCATGTATAGGAGGAAAAGCCTCTTATTTTGAACATTTCTGTTTGCTATGTAGTTGGGGTCATTGTTAACGGGGTCATTGTTAACATGTTGCTATTCAGTTGGTAGGGTGTTCGGAGTAATTAAACATCTTGCTATTCAGTTTCCAGTGTGTTTTGGGTGGTTTCTAGGTTGTTGCTATGTGGTTGTTCTGAGCAGTGTTATTTTAGTATAGTGTAGTATATACTACACTGTAAACCCGAATAAGTTGGCAAAACTTAAAAATGTTAAGTTAAGAAATTCACTTTAATCAAGCAGAACTGGCAGGGTTTTATGTTGTACTTATAAACTTTAATTGTTCTTAACTTGAAATGTTTGAGTACACTAATTCATACATTTTAACGGAAAATTTTCATGTAACCTCAACATTTGTGTTAGTATAAACTTTGATAGCTATAACAAGCTAATTCAGAAAATGCTAACTTGCTAATTTGCTAACATGTCAACAAAAGCATGGTATAGCACTTGCTGAATGAGTGCAGCAATATAATGCATTTACTTGCTCTCAAACCAAGCCACATGCACTTGTCACCATGATGGTAACTCTCCAAAATCCCACATTAACAGAAACTCTTCGCCATTAGCATAACAAAACATTAATCACTACTAAATCTCCCACTTAACATTAATCTTGCACAAAAACACATTATATAACACTTAATTTTGGCATTTACTCTCCCTTTCGAGTGCCATGGGTAAAGCATGCTGGGAAATAGAAATCCCAGCCCAGTTTCAGTTAAACTTAAAGGGATAGTTCACCCAAAAATTAATATTAGCCCATGATTTACTCAACCTCAAGTCATCCTAGGTGTATATGACTTTCTTCTTTCAGACGAATACAATCGGAGTTATATTAAAAAATGTCCTGGCTCTTCCAAGCTTTATAATGGCAGTGAATTACTGTTTCTGTTTTGAAGTTCTGTTTTAAAGCGTTAGTTCACCCCAAAATTTTAATTCTGTCATTAATTACTTACCCTATTCTCGTCGCTTCATAAAGTTATTGTAGAGCCACTGTAGTGAGATGGACTTTGTAACGACGTCTTTAGTAGCTTTTATGGGTCTTGAGAGTGTAAAGTGCATTGTGCCTATGGAGGCCTTTCTGAGCCATCGGATTTACACTAAAATATCTTCATTTGTGTTCCGAAGATGAACGGAGGTCTTACAGGTGTCGAACGACATGAGGGGAAGTAATTAATGACAGAATTTAAATTTTGGGGTTCACCCAAAAATGAAAATTCTGTCATCATTTATTCACCCTCAAGTTGCTCCAAACCAGTATGAGTTTCTTTGTTCTGCTGAACACAAAAGAAGATATTGTGAAGAATGTTTGTAACAACGCAGATAGAGCAACCATTGACTACCATAGTATTTTGTTCCCTACTATGGTAGTCAATGGTTGCTCTATCTGCTTGGTTACAAACATTCTTCAAAATATCTTCTTTTGTGTTCAGCAGAACAAAGAAACTCATACAGATTTGGAGCAACTTGAGGTTGAGTAAGGGTGCTTTCACACTTGTCATGTTTGGTTGGATTAAAACGAACCCTGGTGCGATTGCTCAGTTAGTGCGGTTCATTTGAACATATGTGAACGCTGCCATCCGAACCCTGGTGCGCACTAAACAAGCGGACCGAGACCGCTAAGAAGATGGGTCTCGGTCCGCTTCCAAACGAACTCTGGTGCGGTTCGATTGATATATGAACGCAACACGGACCAAAGACATGTAAACGAACCAAAAACAGGACGTGCCGTCACAAGATGCGACGCTACAAGTCAGCTGATTTGATGACGCGGAAAGATCGGTGTATCCAAAATGAGTAGAGGGCAAACGTGGAGCAACGAGGAGGTAAAGTGCCTCATCAATATATGCAGATCTTCGTTTCTGCATACAACAGAGGAAATCCTGCTGCTGTTTTGAATGTTTTGAACATTGTATGAGCTCTTCTAAAAAAAAAACCATATGTACACGCATAAAATGATCGCGTTTAATCCAGCACACAGCATTGTTTTGAATGTTCGGTAAGCAAGCTCCGTTGCGAAATATACGTCATAAAAGCCGCCCAATCAGGTTGTGACCGTATCCCTATGCCTTTGGTTCGGTAACTTTAGGTTCGCTGTTAAAAATGCCAGTGTGTACGCTAAGCGGACCAGGACTATATGTTTTGTTTTTGTTTTTTGGTCCGGACCAAACGAACCGAACTACAAGTGTGAACACACCCTAAATGATGACAGAATTTTCCCTTCCCTTAAAGAACTATCCCTTAAAGGCTGTGTCTGAAATCACCCCCTATAACCTCATTCAATATTCCCTACATTACTCCACTTATATAGTCCACGAGTGAGTGAATTCGGAAACTGAGTGCGCAGGAAGGGCTGCCACTTTTGTGTAGTTTATAATCATTTGAAACTTAGCAAACTGGCAGCTCCAGTAGCTCTGGCATGGAAACTAGCATGTATAAACCTTAATTAATAATCAATTAAAATGGAATTCATACCTGTATGATATTATGCGGTAGCCACATTGGACCAGCGGTTTGGAAAATGGAAAGATGGATGATTCAGCCTCGTGCACCACCAACTTCTGGAAAGACGAGGGAATTTATTCCGCGACTCTCATTATGGGTATTCTCTAGTCGACCGTTGAGCGTACATTGATTGTACACTCGTTATTGTGGTGCATTGTGGGATTGAATGAGTCCACTATGGTTTCGGACAACGTTACAAATGGCTGTCCCTTCAAATAGTGCCATATGTAAGGGTATAGGGGCGATTTTTGACACAGTCTAAAACTCTCTCTGTTGTGTTTTTGAGCTCTTCAGTTCAGTGAAACACACCAGCTGCTCTAATGTGATTATTAGATGAGTCTTAACGACTTAATGTATTCTAATTTAATAACGTGCAGCACTAATCCTCTTTCCGCCTGCACACACACCTTCGCTCATTTCCTATTGTTTGCACACATGTTTGTTTGCTTTGTAAATGCGGTTCAGAGGGAGTTGTGTTTGTTTGTTTGTTGTGTTTGTTGGGAAGTGAAGCTTCCCGTGCTCATAAAGTATTTCATGCATGCATTTGCACATTCATTAAATGGCATATCAATCTTGTCTTCAAGGCAATGCCAGATACAATCCCCTCATGAAATCACCTGACAGGAGTATAAAACATGAAGAAGATCTTCAGGCTGTGTTTATGCTAATCCCTGATCTGTTCATTAGAGGCCATGAGATGTTAATTAGATGAACCGCCTCACAGATTGAGTAAATCACTTTTAATGCCCTCATGTTTGATGTTTTGTTTGCTAATGGAAGCATCTCTTTTAATATTGCTCATAATTAGTGTTAAAGTTCAGTTTGTGCATCGTCCATTTGAATTACATTTGAATGTGAAATCGTGTCAGTTGTTGAAGAGTGGTGTGCTGTTACTTTAGCAATAAAATGCTCCATTTTCACCTACTGGACCATAAAACAGGTGAAAAAAATCCCACAGATTCAAACTGAAGGAGGACCCTGAGCCACATCCACAGATCAGACGATCATAGAAATGTGAACATCCTAGGAAGCGCTTAAAGGGTAACTAAACCCCTGCTCAGAGCTTAACTCCGCCCACTGGCAATTTTCAAAAAATGCTGGAAAAGTGGGCAGAGCCCGGCGGACACAGAGGGGATGAACCGAGAGCGTGGTGAGCTCGTACCAGGGGCGTGGTAGTGAGCCGTTAGCGGTACCATCCTACGTCACGATGTACCACAACGTCCAATAGGAAAATTCAACTGCAGTAGCCACCGTTCAACCCTAAGAGGGCAGCACTTTGGCGGTTTTACACCATATTTTATCAAATTAAAACACTTTATACTCAAATGTCAAAACATTGACTCGAA
This sequence comes from Romanogobio albipinnatus, assembly GCA_023566225.1. Lineage (NCBI taxonomy): Eukaryota > Metazoa > Chordata > Actinopteri > Cypriniformes > Gobionidae > Romanogobio > Romanogobio albipinnatus. Next base: position 42,240,762 of record CM042259.1, on the reverse strand, counting down.
TCAATGAACATCATTAATAAAGCCCCAGGATTACAGATCATTAACTAAAAAAAGTTGGTCTAGGGTTTAGTTACCCTTTAAAACACTCTAGAAACTGCATAGCAGCATCCTAGCATTCACACAGAACATCTTAGTAAACCTGCTATTTTAATTTGACTCATTGAGTTGATCATGCTACACTTCTTAATTGTCTAAAGGACGAAGTCGGCATTAGGGGCACGGCACTCGATTGGTTCTCATCATACCTCTCTCTGATAGATCAGTAAAGGTGATGATTGGAAACTCGTCCTCTCCCTCTGTACCACTCACCTATGGGGTACCTCAGGGTTCCCTTTTGGAACCTATTTTATGTTGTTTGTATATGCTCCCCTTGGAAACTATGTAAGCTCTACAGTTGGAAACTATTTTCGTTGGTAAAATAGAGGAAAAACATACATTTTTGAAGAAAAAAAAAAAATTTGTGTCTAAAATGTACTTAGCCCTATCACCTAACGACTACAGCCCCATTGACTCCCTGTGCAAATGCATTGATGAAGTTAACAACTGGATGTGCCAAAACTTTCTTCAGTTAAACAAAGACTAAACTGAAATCACTACATTTGGAAATAAAGATGAAATTCTCAAGGTGAATGCATATCTTGAGGCCATGGGCGTCACTAGGCCCAAACTTCTGCCCAGCCCCCCTAAAAAATGTGTGATTAACCTTTATATTATACTACGGGGCCATTGAATGCTTGAATCTGATTGGCTGATGAACGTTCTAAGGTGTGCAATTATTTTCTGGGAGATGCACAGCGAACGTAGTTCCAGGCAGCTCTTGACCGGATTACAGTTCCATATCACTTCGCATAGTTAACTGTAACAACGGACATTACAGGACTAAAAAAACAACAATATGACAGAGGATTTTCCTAAAGTAAATCTTAATATTTACGGTGAATATAAAATGTTCAACAACTGGGCGGCAGCAGTATTAGACAGTCCAGATGAAAACCAACAGACGGAAGCGGACATCAAAGGCAAGCCTTTCTGTCTCATTACTGAAAACACACTCGCACACGCACTACAGTTTGCACAGAAAGGTGTCAGCGCTGACCTGACGATTTGATCAGTTAGCCCATAAAGTGGAGCAACTTAAAGGCTACACGTGACATTTTTTCACTCTCTCTCTCTCTCTCTCTCTCTCTCTCTCTCTCTCTCTCTCTCTCTCTCTCTCTCTCTCTAATAACTTTATTAATAACTGCAGTAGAATGCTATCAATGGCTCAAGTCTTCGTTAACAGTTTTAAAATTACGTTTCAGAACTAACAAAAGAGCCGTTGGATGAGACGCGGAAGAAATAGTCCTACTCACAATAGCGATTTAAGTACAAAAACCGGACGAATCCCTTTAAATATATCTTCGGATCGATGTCTTGAGGTGTGGTAACCGTAGTATAAGCGGAATAATTGACTCCGGGGCGTTCAATTATTAGAACAATAATGCACACCCGAGGTGTAACGGCCACTCCGCTTCGCGTCGTGACCGCATCACCACCTCGGGTGTGCATTATTGTTCTAATAATTGAATGGCCCGTCGTCAATTATTCCTTACATATATGAAACTTGCGCGAGGTCTTGCCTTCGTCCCATCTTTTAATCAGCGTGTTCTTCAATCCGCTGTGGCAGCGAATAGAGCGCATGTCATAAGCAGAGGTGTGAGTCTCCGTCACGAAATATACGTCATAAAAGCCAACCAATCAGGTTGTGACCGTATCCCTATGCCTTTGGTTCTGTAACGTTAGGTTTGCTGTTAAAAATGCCAGTGTGTACACTAAGCGGACCAGGACTATATGTTTTGTTTTTGTTTTTTTGGTCCGGACCAAACGAACCAAACTACAAGTGTGAACTTGATGTGATTTTGGAGTCAGACCTGAGTTTCAGTTGTCATGTCAAAGCAATAACTAAATCAGCTTACTATCATCTGAAAATTATCGCAAGAATTAGATGCTTTGTTTCCAGGCAAGACTTGGAGAAACTTCTTCATGCTTTTATCACCAGTAGGGTGGACTATTGTAATGGACTCCTCACCGGCCCAAAAAGAGCATTAGACAGCTGCAGCTCATACAGAACACTGCTGCCAGGATCCTGAGCAGAACCAGAAAATATGACCATATCACACCAGTCCTCGGGTCTTTACACTGGCTTCCAGTTACATTTAGAATTGATTTTAAAGTATTATTACTGGTATATAAAACGCTTAATGGCCTAGGACCTCAATACATTGCAGAAATGCTGATTAAGTACAAACCCAACAGATCACTCAGATCATCAGGATCAGGTCAGCTAGAAATAACAAGGGTTCACTCAAAGCAAGGAGAGTCTGCTTTTAGCTATTATGCCAGTCGTAGCTGGAACCAGCTTCCTGAACAGATCAGATGTGCTCCAACAGTAGACACTTTCAAATCCAGACTCAACACACATCTGTTCAGCTGTGCATTTACTGAATGAGCGGTGCCACTGTACGGCCGACTGATTGCATCTTATCTTATCTATGTATCTTTTTATAACTGTTTTAGTTTACCTTTGTTCTTATCTTTGGTTATTGTTATTTTATCTATATATCAAAATGTTACTCTTTTTAATTCTCTTTACAACTGTATATCTGTTTCTTATGCATCTGTTGATTATTATTCTTGGTTAGGGCTGTCTGACTGGAAGAGATTGGAAAAGAAGAGCAGTGTGCTTTGCGTCATTCCGCTTGTGAAGAGTGAGGCATAACTATACTAAGGGTTAATGGTATAAGAAGTCGCTGATAGCGTCGTTACGTGCTAAAGGCATAGGTAAAACGCTAACAGACAGTGCAAAGAGGAGGGCTCAAGAAAGGGGAGGCCCTGCGGGGCATAGGTAACGTCCCCTACAGGAGCCCGTCCTGGACCGACTTGTAAGGTTCAGGAGACATTGCGAACCTGCTCCATCTCTTCCATCTCAGATAGGGGTACCCCGAATTTAGAGAATCAGGCAGTTAGGGATCTATTTCTCATTAAAAAAAAAATTTTATTCTCTTTAAAACTGTTTTAATTATCCTTGTTTCTATTTTTAAATCTTATACATGCTATTTTTATTTCTTATGCATATGTTATCACTATTTTAATTCACTTTCTATGTAAAGCACTTTGAATTACCATTGTGTATGAAATGTGCTATATAAATAACCTTGCCTTGCCTTGCCTAAAATTTAAGTCACCTATTAACTTAGTTTATTGAATTGTATAAAAAAAAATTTGCAACATATTATATATATATATATATATATATATATATATATATATATATATATATATATATATATATATATATATATTTGCAACATACAGTGAGGAAAATAAGTATTTGAACACCCTGCTATTTTGTGAACTCTCTGAAATTGTCATCGTAGGTGCATGTCCACTCCAATTTCAGACCCCTCCATGATTTCTAAGTGGGAGAACTTGCAAAATAGCAGGGTGTTCGAATACTATATATATATTTTGGTTTTTGGAAGCAATTGTATTAATTTTGGTCACATTCTGGATGCCCCTTCTGTTGCGAGGCCCGTCTAACAGGTGAAACATAGCAAAGGCCACAGACACTAGTTCAGCTCTAGACGACATGCTCTGACGTGCTCAAACTTCATGTTTTATTGATGGAGGCCACACATTTTTAACGAGCCTGTTTCAGAGGCCGGTTTTAATAGGCCTCATATTATGCCAGCACTTGCATGACTGAACATCTCAGCAGCTCAAAGCTTTTAGGCGGAACTAAAGTAAAGCTTGAATACTACTCACTAATTAAAGCCTGATGCTTCGGTTACATGATGTTTATTGTGTTTTGATCTTGTAGCTGATCAGATCTCTTCTCTTATGTTTACAGTATTGGCTTGATCCCTCAAAAACACTTGCTGAACATAAAGATTTGATAACAAGTAAGTATGCACTGGTTTTCGCTGTCTTCAGAGATGTTCTTTAATTCTTTGTGCATCATGGGACGAAACACATTGACCTAATGATTTACCCCCCCTCCCCATTTTCAGTGCAGATTAAAAATGGATCAGCGCAGCGTGAGCCGTAATGATTCTTTAAAGGCCTCCTGATAAAACTCACAATGCATTTCAAAGTATAATTTACAAGTAATTATGCGGTTTAACCCATCCAAATATCTAGTAATGAATAAAGTTAAGTATTTGCACATCTACTGATGTGAATGTAGGGCAAAATTTACGACACATTTGTTTAATTCTGTAATTCACTCCTCTGGGACATGAATGCATTATATATCAGTGTTGCTGTTTTTTAATCTAGAGGACAACATAGATATATTGCTAACCCTATTGTTTTAAAGGGGTCCTAATATGCTTTTTTACATGTTCATCTTTCTTTAGTGTGTAATGTTGATGTTTGAGCATGAAAAAGGTCTGGGGGTGTATTACAGAAAGATCATAACTTTAGAATCCTATCTTATCGGTTTGGTAACCATGGCAACTTCAGTTAGGACCTCATTTTGGACAAAAGCTATTTTGATAGAATGACATTTCTTAAAGGGATAGTTCACCCTGAAATGAAAATAAAGCCATCTTTTGCTCACCCTGCTGTTGTTCTAATGCCCTATGTCCTTCTATGTTTTTCAAACCTTAAAAGCAGAGTTTTTTTTTAAATATACACTCACCTAAAGGATTATTAGGAACACCATACTAATACTGTGTTTGACCCCCTTTCGCCTTCAGAACTGCCTTAATTCTACGTGGCATTGATTCAAGGTGCTGAAAGCATTCTTTAGAAATGTTGGCCCATATTGATAGGATAGCATCTTGCAGTTGATGGAGATTTGTGGGATGCACATCCAGGGCACGAAGCTCCCGTTCCACCACATCCCAAAGATGCTCTATTGGGTTGAGATCTGGTGACTGTGGGGGCCATTTTAGTACAGTGAACTCATTGTCATGTTCAAGAAACCAATTTGAAATGATTCGAGCTTTGTGACATGGTGCATTATCCTGCTGGAAGTAGCCATCAGAGGATGGGTACATGGTGGTCATAAAGGGATGGACATGGTCAGAAACAATGCTCAGGTAGGCCGTGGCATTTAAACGATGCCCAATTGGCACTAAGGGGCCTAAAGTGTGCCAAGAAAACATCCCCCACATCATTACATCACCACCACCAGCCTGCACAGTGGTAACAAGGCATGATGGATCCATGTTCTCATTCTATTTACCCCAAATTCTGACTCTACCATCTGAATGTCTCAACAGAAATCGAGACTCATCAGACACGGCAACATTTTTCCAGTCTTCAACTGTTCGATTTTGGTGAGCTTGTGCAAATTGTAGCCTCTTTTTCCTATTTGTAGTGGAGATGAGTGGTACCCGGTGGGGTCTTCTGCTGTTGTAGCCCATCCGCCTCAAGGTTGTGCGTGTTGTGGCTTCACAAATACTTTGCTGCATACCTCGGTTGTAACGAGTGGTTATTTCAGTAAAAGTTGCTCTTCTATCAGCTTGAATCAGTCGGCCCATTCTCCTCTGACCTCTAGCATCAACAAGGCATTTTGGCCCACAGGACTGCCGCATACTGAATGTTTTTTCCCTTTTCACACCATTCTTTGTAAACCCTAGAAATGGGTGTGCGTGAAAATCCCAGTAACTGAGCAGATTGTGAAATACTCAGACCGGCCCGTCTGGCACCAACAACCATGCCACGCTCAAAATTGCTTAAATCACCTTTATTTCCCATTCTGACATTCAGTTTGGAGTTCAGGAGATTGTCTTGACCAGGACCACACCCCTAAATGCATTGAAGCAACTGCCAAGTGATTGGTTGATTAGATAATTGCATTAATGAGAAATTGAACAGATGTTCCTAATAATCCTTTAGGTGAGTGTACTTGCACGCACTCCTCCATATAATGGCAGTGAATGGCGACCAGGCCAAAACATCACCAACATTAGAGGCCAACGAGCCGCCATGGAGCATTAACGGTCATTACCGGTCATTCTTTAAGTGACTAACGCCATGGTGAAAACTTGCCGAATAAAACAGGCTTTAACTTTTCAACGTAGCTTATCAAAATTTCAATCTCTGCCACACTGAAATTAAAAGCACACCGTTGTTTCTCCGTTTTGATTTTAGGTTTACCTCAGAAGCAGTTTGCGTGTTGTCGCTTGCTTGGTAACAGACCTGACAGTGGATTACAGAACGGTTTAAGATTTCCCAACTACAGATAAAATGAGATTTTGTAAGATAAGAATCCTAAATTCTGTAATATGCCTCCTGAAGTTCCAAAGTCCCTCCAGCGGGAGTTCTTCTCTATATCAGTGTCAAGGCCTGTTCACACTGGGACCATTTTTGCACTCGTTTATCGCCGACGTTAAATGCCTCCAGTGTTACCAACTTAGCCACTTTGTCGCTATATTTGGCACCTTTTCAGACCCCTTTAGTGACCAATCTAGCGACTTTTTGGACAAAAGTCAGCTACTTTACAAATGTCGCCAGTACTGTTCCGCGAGCGCGAGGTCTTGCTTTCTCCCTGCCGTCACACCTCTCTCTGTGTCTACCCTGTTCAGTGAATGGCTGAGAGGAGCAGCGCATGTCGTTGAATACATACAGCAGCTGACAGACGTGAATGAGCGAGCTCCACATGAGCACACAATCACTTAAAGGCACACCAACGAGCAAAATGCCAGGCCTAAAAGCGTAATTTTTATAAAAACGCTTTTTTTTTTTTGTTGAGGCGGCACATTAAAAACTGGCCGACCAATGAGATCTGCGCTTTTGTTTACGTGCCTGGAGCTGCTGAAGTTACAGTAAAACGCTCTAGCACAAAACGGTCTTGCCGAGCACACATTGATACGATGAAGAGGAAGTAAGTAGACAAAGAAGATGAGCTGCTATTGCTGCTTGCCAGTTGGCAAAAGTGTGTGAAAAAGCACGTAAATACTGTCTCTCTTCTTCTTCTGTGTGACAAGCGAGTGTCAGAAGCGTAAAGTGGCGCAGCACCGCCTTGTGTACCGGGAGCGCCATCTACTGAATTTGCACGTTCACTCTGCGATTTCCATCGCCAGTGAAAATCGCTTGGGTGTGAACACAAAGACTTGCTTAGAAACGATGACGATAAGCGCGTGCGATAATCGTCCTGGTGTGCACAGGCCTTCACTGTTTCTGAACTCCCTGAAACGTCTCCATTGTAGTCTTGAATTTTCTTCCGGGAACAAACACGTCACAATATTCCTAATTTAAATAATTAATACGCATAATAAAGGGGTGGGGCCTGGTTGAGTTCGTTAGAAGTGTGTTGAAACCATAGACTGTAAAAAAATATGGACATAGTGTCCATGACGTCACCCATAGGATTCTGAAGAGCAGTTTTGAAGCGTAAAGTAGGGATGAGCTGGCCGTTGCCATCTTGGCAGCGCATCACCGCGCAATCGCGTCACTCCCGGAAAACAGAAAATGGGGAAAAAAGGCGGGACGTGGGCGGAGCTGAAGTGACGCGATGACTAACAGACAGCAGATAAATAGCTATCCACCTGTCAATCGAAGTGGCCACGCCCTTAATTATGCAGAACTTTAAGGCTTTATATAATGTAAACGAATGAGTTGTAAAAAAATTCACCCCCCTCACAGTCGTCATGAAGGGCAAAATTAGCCGTATAGACCAAAACCACAATTTGTACCAGGCTGTAAACATTTTATTTTGTTTTATTCTGCTGTAAAGTTGGGCATTTTAACATGGGGCTTCATTAGATTCTGCTCCCTTCTGGATCCTGACTGCGGGAGGTTGCCGCTTGGTTGAAACGCGCAGTTATGGTAAGGGGCGGGACATTTCCCAAACTCAAGTTTAGTGCTCAAAGCACTAAACCAATCACAACACACTGATCCAGCCGACTAATCAGAGCACACTGTGCTTTTCAGAAGGAGGGGCTTCATAGAAACAGAAACTAAACAGAGCCTTGCCAAAGATATACAAAAAATAGCCCCAAAAACAAAATCAAGACATTGAAAAAAAGGGCATAATAGGTCCTCTTTAACCCTCCCATAATAATCCTGAGTAGCTGGTTCAGGTTTGGTTTGTTAACAGTTTTGCAGGAAAGTAAAATTAGTCACTTTAAATTACACTGTATTTTTGCCTGGATATAGAGAGTGATACTAATAAACTACATGTAATTGTTTTGTGCGACTGCTTAATATCACCTATAATTATTGTTCTTACTTTGATAATGAATTATTGGGACATGTAATCTGTGTAACACTAATCCTATAAAGCCCGTCTGATTCATGTTAATGTGCGACCGTTTTAATTTGATCATCTCTTGGATTCTATTTGTGGCACATCATTCTGGGTAGCTAGCCACGCCCACCGTGGAATCTCATTGGTCACTCATTTGCTCTACTTTAAACATTAAATATGTTCTGATCGGCTATGATTGTGTCATATTGTGCATCATTTTTGCTTTAATAAATTGAGGACAGACTACTGGTTAGGATAGGGTTTATTTAGTGTTTTTTAAAGTGTTTAGTGTTGATTGGTTGTTTTCTTCTTTCCAGCTGGACCTCCATTCACGCTCTACTTTGGGGTGAAATTTTATGCTGAAGATCCTTGTAAACTGAAAGAGGAAATTACAAGGTGTGTGTTCTGTGTAACGTGAGAATAATAACATCATGCTATATGGTTTTGGGGCTGGTGATGGTGTTTGACTGCAGTGCATCTCTCTTTCGGTTTTCTCTCAGGTATCAGTTCTTTCTGCAGGTAAAGCAGGATGTTCTGCAGGGGAGACTTCCCTGCCCCTTTAATATCAGCACCCAACTGGGAGCTCTTGCTATTCAATGTACGTACAAATTCACAACATTTGTCCTTATTTCCTACAGCAAATGTCACTTCAGTCTAGTTATTTATATAGAAATAATGTGTCAGCACTTAATTCACTTCACAGAATTAATCAAAAATAAACTTCTTTTATAATATATTTTATGAGTCATATTGGTTTATAACAACAGAGTAAAATCTTTCACTTGTGTAATTGTTTTCTTATACAATATACTTCTATAAGTATGTTTATGTTTTTATATTTTATTTATTTTTTTATTTAATTTTATTTATTCTTATAATTTAATTGTATTCATTTATTTTATAATGTACTAATTTATTATAATTATATTTCTTTATTTCATAATTTAATTGTATTTATTTATTCCATAATTTCATTGTATTTTTTATTTCTTTCTTTCATCATTTGATTTATTATTTAATTTTATGAATTTATTATAATTGTATTTATTTCAACATTTCATTTGATTTATTTCATTTGATTTATTTAATATAATTTTATTTTATTTCACCATTTTTAATAATTGTATTTATTTATTTCATCATTTTATTTATTGATTTGTTTTTTTTAATTGTATTAATTCATTATAATTTCATTTATTTCAACATTTCATTTTATCTATTTATCATTATTTTATTTTATTTCACCATTTTATTGTATTTTTTATTATTTGATTTATTTATTTAATCATTTCATTTATTGATTTATTTTATTGTATTTATTATAATTGTATCTATTTCAACATTTCATTTATTTATTATCATTTTATGTATTTCATCATTTCATTTTTTATTATCATTTTTATTTCATTGTATTAATTATTTTATATTTCATTGTATTTATTTATCTATTATACTTTTATTTATGTTATAATTTCATTTTCTTTATACCACATGACATTGTGTCCTCTTTGCCTTTTCCTACAGCTGAGCTTGGAGATTACGACCCATACAAACACACACCAGGCTACGTGTCAGAATATCGCTTTGTCCCAGACCAGAAAGAGGAACTAGAGGACACCATGGAACAGATTCATAAAACGCTCATGTAAGACAATAAAACACACAGCACATCTCACACCTTAATCCGTAATAATCCCATCACAGATTAGATCTCGCCGCTGCCGAAAGCTGAAACATCACATTCCTGTTGAAAGTCATTTGAAAGGACAAGCTACGGCAGATATAAGAGCTTCCCATGGGAATAGGGCCACTGGCGTTTCGTGTGAGGGACAGTAAAGATTCCTCCCGCTGGCCGCCGTCCATGTCTTTGTAACGAGAGCCGCTCTCAGTGTGTTTGAAAGACTTGACCCTTTGCCAAACACTCACCTGTCTGCATGTGTTGATCCGGTGAGTGTGTGATGGGCTGCACCTGTCCGGTGACACACTATGGCCGGATTTACATTACATGCTTCAAGTGACCCAATTCCAATTTTTGGAATTTGCCTCCCATGTGGCAAAGATTGGATATGACGAACGTGTAAGCAGGAAAAAACGCACATGGATTCCAATATTCTCAGATTGGTTTCAGGCCTCATTCATATGTGGAATGATATTAATCGCATACGTGCATTTGCGTCTGCCGTGTACGCGAACGGATCGGATATTCCCGTCAATGCGAGTCGTAAGTCATTGAAAAAGCGACGGTGGCGAATGACGTCAACTCAGGTGGACACCAACCGCAATCACATGACTCTTTTTAATGAGGCAGTGAAGGACGAAGCCTCAACCCAGTATTTTGCTGACCTAAACAGATGGTGTATAAAACACCGGACGCGTAACGAAAAAGCGAATATTTTGCGTGTGAATAGTTCAAAACCATTCACATCAGCTGCGACACGAATTTACGACGTCTGTGACGTTTCAGAGATCCAATATTACAAAACATTCACGGCGACAGCTGAGAAAACACGGACACTTCATCATCCAGTGAAGACGAGCTTTTCATTTTCCTTAAAAGACCGAAAAGAAGGTTTTGGGTGCACCCAGTCTTAAAGAACAGAGAGTCTGAAGGGGACTATGCTAATCTTGTACAGGAGCAAAAACTTTATCATGGCCAGTTCCGCACTTACTTTCGAATGTCCATGGGACATTTTGAGGAGCTCTTCCAGAGACAGTAGCACCGCATCTGACGAGACACTTCAGGAACCAATCGTTTCCAGCTATGTTTCTAGTTGAGTCACAATGTAAACGTTTAAGTGCCACGTTCGTACTGAAGGATACACATTCACTTTCCATAGTCGCGGACACAAGGTTTAGAAAAAATTTTTTAAAAAAAGTTTTAACATAACATGGTTATGTTATCATTGTCTGTAGCCTACAGTGGGCAAACACAGCTGCATCTGTACACTTGTAACTACAACTACAGCTGTAATCTCATGAGAAAGGCCAGACCTGGCAAAGGTTAATGTTGAATGAATAGCTAGTGACATCTATTGTGACCTTTATTTCCGTGTATGTGATTGGTTTAAGCCTTTTCTTTCGCTGCGAATGTTAACAAAAATCGTAATTGAAACTGAAAAAATAAACATTGTTTTTTTCGCCACAGCACATTCGCGTTCGGTGTGGAAGCACTCATTACACAAACAGCGGATCAAAAAATAAAACCATTGCGCTAATTATTCCCGCGTCAAAATTGCGTCCAGTGTGAAAGAACCTTAACCCTCTGGTGCTCTTCGGTCATTTCTGACCGGAAAATTTTCTGTTTTGAATTTTTAAAAATCACTGCTTCATCGGAATGATATGAAACTTGGTGACCTTTCTAGCATTAGGTATGTAAACACACAAAAAAATTGGGGTCATGATTCAAGCATGCTAATCGGTCGTAAAAAAGTTGCGTTCATTGTCTTCGGTCATAAATGACCGACCATACACTCTAAAAAAAAAAGGTTCTATATGGTACCAAAAATGGTTCTTCGTCGTAATCATAGAGGAACCACTTTTGGTGCTATATAGCACCATGTCTTAACATGTTCTGTATATGGTAGCGGTGCTATATAGCACCTTAGTCAAAGAACCGCTGAAGAACCGCTGAAGAACCACTGAAGCACCAAAATTGGTGCTATATAGCACTTAAAAAGGTTCCCCTATGATTACGAGCCAAGAACCATTTTTGGTGCCATATAGAACCTTTTTTTTTTAGAGTGTAGGAAATGAATGGGAAAACGGAAAAAACACCAAAATTCTCAGAATATTTGTGTGTACAATCTACAAATCGGCCACGATGCTGAAAAAAAGTACACAGCAGTAAAGGGGTGACACTCTAAAACATCAAGAGTGTGATATTGACACATCCACTCACACATTTACATTTACATTTATTCATTTAGCAGACGCTTTTATCCAAAGCGACTTACACACACGCAGACTTATACACACACACCTATGAAAAACTGAACCTATGAACCACATTTGGAATTTTTAAAAACCACAGCTTCATCAGAATGATATGAATGATACTTGGTGACTTTTCTAGCATTAGGTATGTAAACACACCAAGAAAATTGAGGGCATGATTCAAGCATGCTAAGTGGTCGTAAAAAAAAAAAATACTCCCACTTGTGCTCTTCGGTCAAAAATGACAAAAACACAAATTCACAGAAAAAATCTATATTTCTAACAAAAAAATAATATCTCAAACTTTATAATAAATAGTCTTTGAGATTTTTAAAATATATATTCAAATCCATCAACAACAACAAAAAAAGTTTAAAACAGAACTAAAATAAAACAAATGAAATGTGTTTAAAACAGAACTAAGGAATTCTCAAGCCTTTCCATAGAGAAGAAGAAAAAAAAATTGTATAATTTTCAATGGCAAAGATAGACCATAATTATTGCATAAATATAAAAAAATACGATCAAATCATCTCAAAATACAAAATTAAAAAGAAAAAATATTATTGAAGAAAAATAAATTGCATTGGTTTTACTGGGGTGGAGGAAGTTTAATTTTTAGGTGTTTTAGGTGAAGACAACCAATGCAACCCCTAAACGAAGAGCACCAGAGGGTTAAATGTGGCCTATCAGACAAAGGATGACAAGCTTTGAACGTTGAGGAGCTCAAATGAATGAACTGGCTTGAGATAATTGTTAACGTGCAATTTTCCCTTCAAAAACAGAATGATATACTATTAAACTACTCGTATTATTGTTGCAATATGAATCTGACATGTCACAAGAGTGACTTGATTAGAGTATTAGAGGCATTTAAACTCTTTTCCAGTTTTTTTCTGCTCCTATTTAAGTCAGCGCTCTACCTTACTCAAATTTCGACCGAATTTATGTTTGACTGGTGATTGTCATGTTTTTTTGCCTTTAGGGCTCAAGTCCCCGCTTGACTCGTAGTTTTGTACGATTATCAGCG
>CM042259.1:40730060-40962560 GCA_023566225.1 Romanogobio albipinnatus | reverse complement strand
AAACGAACTGAACTCTGACGTCAATCGAGCCCGGGTGTGCACCAAAAGTGCTAGTGTGAAAGCACCCTAAATGAATATGTACTAGAGTTCACATGAACTGAACATCAGTGCAATACAAATAAATCAAATCAAATCAAAATATTTCCCACCCATATTTTATCTAATACGTATTTACCAAACATACCAGAAATAATAATACAAAAATAAATAAATCAAATCAAATAAATGAATGTTCCAAATGTTCCAGAGTTCACATGAACTGAACACCAGACAAATCAAATATTCCCTCCCATATTCCCTGATATTTTCTAATATGATTTTTCCAAACGTAGCAGAATTCACTAGCCTGACATCGTCATACTCAATTCTAGTCAGAATTTGAGTCTGATACTGCTCCGTTGGGCTGTGATTATGGGGCGTGTTTCAACCGAACCAGGAAAGACCTCAATTGGATAGACCTACAACCAATCAGAGCAACGGAGCGACGCATAACGCTAGTTGTCAAATGTCAACAGAAAGCAATTGGCGGGTTTTGTTGTAAAAACTTGGCAACCCTGTCTGCACGCACACTGGAATAAGTAACGTTAGAATAAAAAGATGAATGTAAACGATCTTTGCCGGTGTTTTAAAAAAATAATTGAAGGATACACAGAGTACTTACCAACACGATCATCATTTCTGAGAGAAATAGTGAAGGTGAATCCATATACGAACAAGTTCTCCGTTTAGGATTAGAACAAACTCAACCCAAGCGCTCTTTGATGACGTGGATGATTATGTCACTGTTTATCATCTGTCCATCATCGTCTAAAGCCCGCCCTGACAATTTCATTGGTCCGAACAGTTTCTGTTCGGGCATAATTACTTCTCTACGGATCAAGTCCAGACCGAACTGCCCGAGTTAAGATGTTGTCGGCGAGGCTAAGTTCGGCTGGCATCCAGGCTAAGAATTCACATGAATCCCCGACAATTAAAACTAAACTTTCCCACCCAATATTTGTCAAATCTACATGTATTTCCTTATATTTTACTGCCATTTTTGCTATTTGTTCTATGAACTTTATCTAAATGTCATACCTGCTATTTTTCATCGCACTTTTATGGATATCAAATTGTAGAGATGACTTGTAATTCATATTTTAATAATGAATAATGTCAAATCATTAATAACTTTCCGGATGATAATATTCAGAATTTAGTTTGAGGAAAAGCTCTAGTATGAAAGTGTCTTTAGAAACGTCATCCATACAGCAGTGTATAAGGGCCTGATCAGAGATCTGGAGTCGCTTACATTGAGGAGTTCTGCAGCAGGGAGCTGGCGTTGAGCACAGATGGGTTTTTCTGGATCTGACTGAACCAGCCTGAGAGATCATAGCGGACTGGATCTGAACCCATCAGGTGAGCGATCTCACACTGCAGAGGCTGCTCACACTGACGCACTGAGAAGCAAGCAAACAGAAAGATGAGGGAGCGTCTCAAGAAACCTCACAGGAGAAGGTCAGGATCAGACTGAAGTACCTGTGCCGCTGAAGTACTGACACACTCTTTCCAGAACTGTGCTCTCGGTGGAACCAGGAGTGACCATCTCTTCATCCAGAACCCACAGGAGACCTCGAGAGTCGCCTTCTGGTGCTCGAACCTGAGGACACACACTCACAGTGTAAAATGACATGGCACGGTTGAAAGAAGTCTGTAAGAAGCGTGTTAAGAATCGGTGAGTGATACCTGCAGTCCTGGCTGGTCAACAGCACACACGACCTCTGACGGGCTCGTCTCAGGAGCTGCGAAATCTACAGGCACTCCTTCCTGTGGACAATATTCAGAAAGTTATTAGTGATTTCAAATGATTTGTTAGTGTTATTAAAAAGTTAATTTCTTGTCACCTCTCTATTATTATATAGGGCAATAATGGCCAAACCCCCTCACAAAAAGAGCATGTGGTGCTATGAATAATATTTTTAGACATAGTTAATAGACAAATTAGCAAAATAGTAGTGAAATATATAGAAGTTATAAATATGCATAGGAATTATTGTATTATATTATTTCATATATTAAATTAAATTAAATGAATTTAGCAAGGTTCATATTCAATATTTGTTTGAGGTTGCCAATAACAAATATTCAATATTTGTTTTTAGTATCAACAATAAAATGTAGAATGTGGTCCCATGAAAAAAAACAGATATGGAATTTTTAGATATAGTTCATTGACCTAATAACAAAATTGCAATAAAATAAAGGAATAGAAGTTATATATGTGTAAAAATTATATTTGAGATATTATTTTATTTGATTATTTTTCAATTAAAATGTAATTTAATTTAAAATTTAATGAAAAACATTTATTAAACTAAATGAAAGTCAAATTTAATCAGCAAGGTTCATTTTCATATTCGTTATTTATTTATGGTTGTCATTTTTAGATATAGTTTATTGACCAAATAACAAAATAACAGCAAAACATAAAGAAATGGAAGTTATATTAAATGAAAAAAAATGACATAAAAAAAATGTAATTAAATAAATAAAAAATTTCATGATTTATTTGAGGCTGTCATACGACATTTTTACATATTGAAGTTAGAAATATGCATAGGAATAATATTTTAAATATTATTATTTTTATTTTACTTTTTAAATTTAAAAGCAAAGTAAAATTAACAAGGTTAATTTTCATATTCAATATTTGTTTGAGGTTGTCAATAACAAATATTGAATATTTGTTTTTAGTATCACTTTCAAAGATTTTTTTTTAAAAAAATTCAAAATTAGAATGTGGTGCCATTATAAAAAAAAAAAATACATTTTTAGATATAGTTCATTGACCTGATAACAAAATTGCAATAAACAAAGGAATAGAAGTTATACATATGTGTAGGAATTATATTTGAGATATTATTTTATTTTATTATTTTTTTATTAAAATTTAATTTAATTTAAAATTAAATGAAAACAATGTATTAAACTAAATTGAAGTAAAATTTAATCAGCAAGGTTCATTTTCATATTCGTTATTTATTTATGGTTGTCATTTTTAGATATAGTTTATTAACCAACTAACAAAATAGCAGCAAAACATACAGAAATCGAAGTTATATTATTTTTAATTAAATGAAATGAAAAGAATTACATACAATTTTTTAATTAAATTAAAAATTAATTTCAATATTTATTTGAGGCTGTCATTTTTAGATATAGATGTTATAAATATGCCTAGGAATAATATTGAATATATTTTATTATAGTATTTTTAAATTTAGTTTAATAATCAGCAAGGTTCATTTTCATGTTCGATATTTATTTATGGTTATCATATGCCATTTTTAGATATGGTTTATTGACCAAATAACAAAATAGCAGTAAAACATACATATTATTCATAGTAATATTATTTTATATAATTTTTTAACTAAATTAAATAAAAACATTTATATTCACTATTTATTTGAGGCTGTCATACAACATTTTTATATATAGTTCATTAACAAAATGGCAGTAAAATATGCAGAAATAGAACTTGGAATATTAATTAATTTATTATTTTATTACATTATATTACGTTATACACTCACCTAAAGGATTATTAGGAACACCATACTAATACTGTGTTTGACCCCCTTTCGCCTTCAGAACTGCCTTAATTCTACGTGGCATTGATTCAACAAGGTGCTGAAAGCATTCTTTAGAAATGTTGGCCCATATTGATAGGATAGCATCTTGCAGTTGATGGAGATTTGTGGGATGCACATCCAGGGCACGAAGCTCCCGTTCCACCACATCCCAAAGATGCTCTATTGGGTTGAGATCTGGTGACTGTGGGGGCCATTTTAGTACAGTGAACTCATTGTCATGTTCAAGAAACCAATTTGAAATGATTCAAGCTTTGTGACATGGTGCATTATCCTGCTGGAAGTAGCCATCAGAGGATGGGTACATGGTGGTCATAAAGGGATGGACATGGTCAGAAACAATGCTCAGGTAGGCCGTGGCATTTAAACAATGCTCGATTTGCACTAAGGGGCCTAAAGTGTGCCAAGAAAACATCCCCCACACCATTACACCACCACCACCAGCCTGCACAGTGGTAACAAGGCATGAATGATCCATGTTCTTATTCTATTTACGCCAAATTCTGACTCTACCGTCTGAATGTCTCAACAGAAATCGAGACTCATCAGACCAGGCAACATTTTTCCAGTCTTCAACTGTCCAATTTTGGTGAGCTCGTGCAAATTGTAGCCTCTTTTTCCTATTTGTAGTGGAGATGAGTGGTACCCGGTGGGGTCTTCTGCTGTTGTAGCCCATCCGCCTCAAGGTTGTGCGTGTTGTGGCTTCACAAATGCTTTGCTGCATACCTCGGTTGTAACGAGTGGTTATTTCAGTCAAAGTTGCTCTTCTATCAGCTTGAATCAGTCGGCCCATTCTCCTCTGACCTCTAGCATCAACAAGGCATTTTGGCCCACAGGACTGCCGCATACTGGATGTTTTTCCCTTTTCACACCATTCTTTGTAAACCCTAGAAATGGTTGTGCGTGAAAATCCCAGTAACTGAGCAGATTGTGAAATACTCAGACCGGCCCATCTGGCACCATCAACCATGCCACGCTCAAAATTGCTTAAATCACCTTTCTTTCCCATTCTGACATTCAGTTTGGAGTTCAGGAGATTGTCTTGACCAGGACCACA
This sequence comes from Romanogobio albipinnatus, assembly GCA_023566225.1. Taxonomy (NCBI): domain Eukaryota; kingdom Metazoa; phylum Chordata; class Actinopteri; order Cypriniformes; family Gobionidae; genus Romanogobio; species Romanogobio albipinnatus. The sequence goes on along the minus strand of CM042259.1, from coordinate 40,957,871 downwards.
CCCCTAAATGCATTGAAGCAACTGCCATGTGATTGGTTGATTAGATAATTGCATTAATGAGAAATTGAACAGGTGTTCCTAATAATCCTTTAGGTGAGTGTATATTACTTTTAAATGAAATGTAATTTAATTCAATTCAATCAAGATTGATTCAAGATTAAATCAATAAAGATTGATATATTTAATATTAGTTTGAGGCATAGCGTCAAACATGTTTTCAAACTTGTCTCCCAGGCAGGAGGTGGCGTGTTACAGTACCCGTGTGTATCGCTCCAGCGTCTGTGTGAATGTGTGACTGAAGTAAAGCTCCAGCAGTCTCTCCTGTAAGTAGTTGTGACAGAGCTCTGAGAAGCCGGCTGCCCGGTCATCGCCTCTGTGTCTGGGGTTCCTCAGGCCCGGTGTGTCCACCACCATCACAGAGGCCAGCGTCAGCTGCTGAGAGTGCAGCGCTCTGGTGAGAAAACAGAAGCACTGTAATATCAATAACACTTTAGAGACGCATAATTGACTAGGACACTGTGTATTTACCTGTTGATGAGAGACACAATAGTGGTGAAGAGTTCCTCATAGAGACCAGCCGCCATCCCTTCTACACACTGAGCAGCACTCAGTTTTGGACCTGAAACACACACACACGTTGATCTTATGTTGATCTAGCTCTACATAAGGACTATTTTTGTCAAATTAAGATAATTATAATTATTGACTCCCATAAGAAAACCTTTAAACATCATTAATAAATAATCTTGATTTAGTTTATTAATTTATTTATTTATTCATAGGACATCCTCAAATAGAGGTTGTGTATAATTTAGCTCACTTCTGAGGACATTTTTTATTTGTTCCTTAATTACACCAACAGTCAAAAGTTTCCAATCACTGTGATTTAATATATTTTATGCTCACCAAGGCAGCATTTATTTGATCAAAAATCCAGTAAAAGCTGTGATATTGTGAAATATTATTACAAATTGAATGAACTGTTTTCTATAGTAATATGTTTTTAAAGGTAATTTATTATTGTGATCAAAGCTGAATTTTCAGCATCATTACTCCAGTCTTCAGAGTCACATGATCCTTCAGAAATCATTCTAATATGATTGGATTCTTACTATTATCAATATTAAACACATTTTTGCTGCTAAATATTTTTGGTAACAGTTTACAATAAGGTCTCTGTTTATTAGTACTTATAAAGCATATATTAATGCCTTATTCTGCATGATCATTCTCTACATCCCCAATACCTAAACTTAACCACTATCTTACTAACTATTAATAAGCAGTAATTCTGAGTTTATTGAGGCAAAAGTCATAGTTAATAGTTAGTTAATATAGTGAGAATTGGACCCTAATCTAAAAAGTGACCACAATTTCAACTTCAACGATAATAAAAACGACAATATTTCATGTTTATTTATCTATCTATTGCAGAATTTACACAGCAAAGGCTCAGCAAAGCACAGAAAGTGTTTAATGCTGCTCAGAGGTGGCATAAATGCATTTACACAATACGTTAAACTGCATATTGTTATACTAGGGGCTGATGTGGATCAGAGCAGGCATAATTTACTACTATAATACTGTATATCAAAACAACGGTGGGGGCGGTGTCACGATGGGCAAGTGATGTAACACTGACTATCACAGCAAGCCTAATATTACCCGTAATTATCAATCTAAATTAATCTACTGTGAAATATAGGAGCTTGTTACTGGGATGTAACAGACCTGTGTGTTTTGTATCACTAGTGCAGTGTCCGTTCTCGGAGCATATAAGACCTGCCCTCGATTCCTGAGAGATGAATATGTTCAGCCCCTTCTCTCCGAAGCGGTTTTGATTACTACCGAAGCTTCGAAGGTATTCGGACCAGCCCTACTGATATCGCTGGTTCATCTACACATGTTTTAGCTCGGCTCTTGGAGGTTCTGGTGGGCTTAACAGGGACAGGCTGTATTCTGACCTTCCTCTGGTTCCTCTGCGGTGCGCCGCTCTCTGACGCCTCCGGCCGCTCTCTGCAGTAACTGCCTCAGGTGGTGTTTGAAGACGGCAGTGTGGAGCTCCTCTCCCTCACAACCCAGGATGGCACTGGCCGTCTGCGCGCTGTCAAAACTCATAAACTGCTTACGGCCCACTGAAGCCGGAGAAGAAAGGGGAAAAAAAGAGTAAAGACTCACCAAATTCTTTTCGCTTCACAAAATACAGTGATCAGTGTAGTCCTGTCTTACCTTTGCATGTTCCTGCGACACCAAGATGGTATATTCCAGCTAAAACATGCCAAATGGCCTTCTGCTCCTCCGCGGAGAATCCCAAAGTGTTCATGGCGGCCAGCAGTTTCCCAAAACCCACTAAAGCTCTCTGCTTTTCATCCACCTGAAGTGAGGGATGAAAAACAGTTCTGATTATTAGAGAAGTTAGAGAAAAATGGTGCTCATTTGGGAAACAGGTTCAAGTCTGTTATATGTTATAACAATAATTTTAGTATTTTTTTATGTCTTTGTATTGTTAGATGTTTGAAAAACGTTATTTTATTCATAAGTAATGCTATGTCCTCTGTAGTGGACACCAAGACTCAGAAAAATATAAAAAGACAAGTTATATTTATAGACAAAACAATGGAATTATTTTCATTCGCTAGGAACTATACTCTCATTCCTGCATAATAATCAAGGATTGAACAACTTTTTATTTTCCGTCGGTCTTAGTACACGGAGACGAGAATGGTAGGTAAGGATTTATCTAACTCTGGGAGATACGGTGATTCAGTGAATAAGCTAAAGTCCCAAAAAGTCGGCGTGTTCCTTTAAAGACCAATGAGAAGTTGTCATGGTGAAACCTCAAAACAAACGGTATCTCTGAAAAGCCCTGATTGTGCTCTTTACAGGATGTCCAGACTTAAAACTGTGACGTTGTCAGAGAAATTCACTCAAATATAATGTCCACTACAGTGGAAAAATGTCTATTCCTGAGTCCCATGAGGATATTTAATACTGTATGTGTGTGGGTAAAGTTGGATATATTTGTATATCCAATTTTATATAGAGAGCTGTGCGATAATATAGTTTACATTTTGCAACAATATAAACAATCATTGAGCTGACATTTGCTATATAGTGTACTGTATATCACTTTAACAGAGTGTACTGTATGTACGCAGATGTACTATATAGCCAATTTTAAACATACAGCTGGGCTGTTTGAAGGAATTGTGGGTAAAAGTGGGGAGAACAGAATCCAAGAAATGTTGCAAGCTAGACTTAAACATGTGTTGCTGACATGAGCACCAAAGCTCAACATGTCAAAGCACATGCACTATCTGGTAGGAATGTTGGTTTAATATCCATGACATTTTCCACACTTTTTTTGTTTGTTTGTTTAAACAGTTCATACCTTGGTTGGGCATGTGATTCCAAATGAGTTGTGTTCCTTTAACTGGTGCAGCTGCAATTCAGTCCTGTGATGGGAGAACAAGACAGTTACACTCAAATTTAAACAGGAAATTACATCAGACGAGATCCTGCCCCCTCAAGCTCTCTCGAGCTTTTGTTTTAATGCAAAGCTATGAAAAGAGCAGGCATTCTGCCAAAACGGCATTCGCTGAAGAGCTTGTGCGTGCCTCTGAGGGGAAACCGAATCCAAAAACAAACCCCAAACAATAGGGTGAATGATCTGGGGTGTAATGACGGGCAACTTTATCTTCACCGTCTAATAATGCCGCACTCAGGCCTGTGAGGAGAGAAGCCAGGAAACCAGAAAGAGGCTTCACAATACAAGAAGCAAACTGCTACTGAGGGTGGCTGACCACAGAGAGCTCCAGGGACCGAACTGACCTCATGTCTGTGCTGAGGCCTGCGAGCATCTGGGAGAACACCAGGAAGTTACTCTCTCCATCCGGCCTCTGACACACCCTCCATTTTTCCAACAGCATGGTCTAAAACAGACAGAGAGAGAAAACATTCGATTTAGACAGATGGACAGACGGATGGACAGACATAACGATAGATAGAAAGACTGATAGATAGAAAGTCAGAATGATAGATAGATAGAATGATTAATAGACAGAAGGATTAGATAGATAGATAGATAGATAGATAGATAGATAGATAGATAGATAGATAGATAGATAGATAGATAGATAGATAGATAGATAGATAGATAGATAGATAGATAGATAGATAGATAGATAGATAGATAGATAGATAGATAGATAGATAGATAGATAGATAGATAGATAGATAGATAGATAGATAGATAGGATGGATGGATGGATGGATGGATGGATGGATGGATGGATGGATGGATGGATGGATGGATGGATGGATGGATGGATGGATGGATGGATGGATGGATGGATGGATGGATGGATGGATGGATGGATTGACGGACGGACGGACGGACGGACAAACAGACAGACGGATGGATGGATGGATAGATAGATGGTTAAACAGACAGACGGAAGGACGGATGGATGGATGGTTAAACAGACGGACGGATGGATAAACAGACGGACGGACGGACGGACGGACGGACGGAAGGAAGGATGGATGGATGGATGGATGGTTAAACAGACAGACGGACGGATGTATGCATGGATGGTTAGACAGACAGACAGACAGACAGACAGACAGACAGATAGATAGATAGATAGATAGATAGATAGATAGATAGATAGATAGATAGATAGATAGATAGATAGATAGATAGATAGATAGATAGATAGATAGATAGATAGATAGATAGATAGATAGATAGATAGATTAATAGATAGATAGATAGATAGATAGATAGATAGATAGATAGATAGATAGATAGATAGATAGATAGATAGATAGATAGATAGATAGATAGATAGATAGATAGATAGATAGATAGATAGATAGATAGATAGATAGATAGATAGATAGATAGATAGATAGATAGATAGATAGATAGATAGATAGATAGATATCGGACGGACAGATAGATAGATAGATGATGGACGGACGGATGGACAGACGGACAGATAGATAGATAGATAGATAGATAGATAGATAGATAGATAGATAGATAGATAGATAGATAGATAGATAGATAGATAGATAGATAGATAGATAGATAGATAGATAGATAGATAGATAGATAGATAGATAGATAGATAGATAGATAGATGTCGGACGGCCGGACGGACGGACAGACAGCCAGATAGATAGATAGATAGATAGATAGATGACGGACGGACGGATGGATAGATGATGGACGGACAGACAAACAGACAGACAGATAGATAGATAGATAGATAGATAGATAGATAGATAGATAGATAGATAGATAGATAGATAGATAGATAGATAGATAGATAGATAGATAGATAGATAGATAGATAGATAGATAGATAGATAGATGATGGACGGACGGACGGACGGACGGACGGACGGACGGACAGACAGACGGACAGACAGACAGACAGACAGACAGACAGACAGATAGATAGAGGAGCACCTGCAGATGTGCGGCAGCAGCGTGTCCAGCGTGGTTGAAGTCCAGGGAGAGAACCATAGCGAATCGAGTCGAGGCTTCACTGTGAGACGAGCTCACACACCCAAAGGAGCGCAGCACTGTAAACACCGCCTGCAGACGCTCTACTGCAGTTACACACAAACCATCACAACGTGTGACACTTACAGCCTACAAAGTGACAACAGACAGGGCTAAACAGCCTCTAAAATGCTGCTATAGCATTTCAGCAATCCACACAGACACACACACACACACACTGATATTCAGTGGAGCGAAACATGTCACACTGAGAGGAAGATGCTGTTGTAATTAATTACTGGATAGGAGCTTGTACACACTACCAGAGGCTCTTTGAGAAACAGAATTCAGAAAAAGACATTGCTAATTATTCAAGGTCTTGTTTGCTTCATTTCTACAGGTAAGTTTTAGATAAGTTTGGTACTCTAGAGCTGTTGTGTTCTGTAGCTTTGGGTTATAAACACAAAAGTGGATACACTCACACGTAAGGCTTCCTCCCGCTGTTCCCGCTTGCTTGAGCAGCTCCTGGGAAAATGACTGACAGGAAGTGGTCTTCCCTGTGCCACTGCGGCCCAAAGCCACCAGAGTCTGGTCCCTCCGCTGACCCACCATGGACACGTACACCCTCCTCACCAGAGCCTGCAGTGGGCCAGGGGCCTCCCAGGACTCCCAGCGTCGGCTCCGAAGCCCCTGACACAGAAAGAAAACACATTTCTTACATCTACAAAAGGTCTGTTTACTGCACTGTGAACCAAGCTTTCATATTAAAATCAGAGTATTCTAGGACATGACCTCTTTTTCAATGTTGGATAAAATTAAAGTCAATTTATTACATGAATGAATTAATTAATACATTTGATATAACTATAGCATCTGGTAACAATAAATATAATATCAAAAAATCAAAATAATTACAAGTAAATATATAAAAAAATTACATCAATATTTTAATTCCCATGAAACTGGATTTAAAAGGCATTGTCAATTCTACAGCATTTAATTGTCCATTTTAAAAAGCAATTCTTTCTAAAATAATGCTCAACCCTGATGGTACTGTTTAAAAATACAGTAATTCCATGGTACTTTTTTGTAAGGGAAATACATATACATATATATATATATACACACAGGTCCTTCTCAAAAAATTAGCATATTGTGATAAAGTTCATTATTTTCCATAATGTAATGATAAAAAATAAACTTTCACATATTTTAGATTCATTGCACACCAACTGAAATATTTCAGGTCTTTTATTGTTTTAATACTGATGATTTTGGCATACAGCTCATGAAAACCCAAAATTCCTATCTCAAAAAATCTCAATAAATTAGCATATTTTATCTGACCAATAAAAGAAAAGTGTTTTTAATACAAAAAAAGTCAACCTTCAAATAATTATGTTCAGTTATGCACTCAATACTTGGTCGGGAATCCTTTTGCAGAAATGACTGCTTCAATGCGGCGTGGCATGGAGGCAATCAGCCTGTGGCACTGCTGAGGTGTTATGGAGGCCCAGGATGCTTCGATAGCGGCCTTAAGCTCATCCAGAGTGTTGGGTCTTGCGTCTCTCAACTTTCTCTTCACAATATCCCACAGATTCTCTATTCAGGTCAGGAGAGTTGGCAGGCCAATTGAGCACAGTAATACCATGGTCAGTAAACCATTTACCAGTGGTTTTGGCACTGTGAGCAGGTGCCAGGTCGTGCTGAACAATGAAATCATCTCCATAAAGCTTTTCAGCAGATGGAAGCATGAAGTGCTCCAAAATCTCCTGATAGCTAGCTGCATTGACCCTGCCCTTGATAAAACACAGTGGACCAACACCAGCAGCTGACATGGCACCCCAGACCATCACTGACTGTGGGTACTTGACACTGGACTTCAGGCATTTTGGCATTTCCTTCTCCCCAGTCTTCCTCCAGACTCTGACACCTTGATTTCCGAATTACATGCAAAATATGCTTTCATCCGAAAAAAGTACTTTGGACCACTGAGCAACAGTCCAGTGCTGCTTCTCTGTAGCCCAGGTCAGGCGCTTCTGCTGCTGTTTCTGGATCAAAAGTGGCTTGACCTGGGGAATGCGGCACCTGTAGCCCATTTCCTTCACACGCCTGTGCACGGTGGCTCTGGATGTTTCTACTCCAGACTCAGTCCACTGCTTCCGCAGGTCCCCCAAGGTCTGGAATCGGTCCTTCTCCACAATCTTCCTCAGGGTCCGGTCACCTCTTCTCGTTGTGCAGCGTTTTTTGCCACACTTTTTCCTTCCCACAGACTTCCCACTGAGGTGCCTTGATACAGCACTCTGGGAACAGCCTATTCGTTCAGAAATTTATTTCTGTGTCTTATCCTCTTGCTTGAGGGTGTCAATGATGGCCTTCTGGACAGCAGTCAGGTCAGCAGTCTTACCCATGATTGCGGTTTTGAGTAATGAACCAGGCTGGGAGTTTTTAAAAGCCTCAGGAATCTTTTGCAGGTGTAATTAGTTGATTCAGATTAGGTTAATATCTCGTTTAGAGAACCTTTTCATGATATGCTAATTTTTTGAGATAGGAATTTTGGGTTTTCATGAGCTGTATGCCAAAATCATCAGTATTAAAACAATAAAAGACCTGAAATATTTCAGTTGGTGTGCAATGAATCTAAAATATATGAAAGTTTAATTTTTATCATTACATTATGGAAAATAATGAACTTTATCACAATATGCAAATTTTTTGAGAAGGACCTGTATATATATATATACACTGTATATACCGATCAGGCATAACATTATGACCTAATATTGTATTGGTCCCCATTTTGCTGCCAGCCCTGACCTGACGAGGCATGGACTCCACTAGACCCCTGAAGGTTTGCTGTGGTATCTGGGACCAAGATGTTAGCAACAGATCCTTTAAGTCCTGTAAATTGTGAGGTGGGGCACATTCCACAGATGCTCGATTGGATTGAGATCTGGGGAATTTGGAGGTCAAATCAACACCTCAAACTTCTTGTTGTGCTTCTCAAACCATTCCTGAACCAATTTTGCTTTGTGGCAGGGTGCATTATCAGGACCCATTGTTGGGGGTCAGCATGGGCACCCTGACTGGTCTGCGGCTATGCAGCCCCATACGCAACAAACTGTGATGCACTGTGTATTCTGACACCTTTCTATCAGAACCAGCATTAACTTCCTGAGCAATTTGAGCTCCAGTAGCTCGTCTGTTTGATCGGACCACACGGGCCAGCCTTCGCTCCCACGTGCATCAATGAGCCTTGGCCGCCCATGAGCCTGTCACCGGTTCACCACTGTTTCTTCCTTGGACCGCTTTTGATAGAGACTGACCACTGCAGACCGGGAACACCCCACAAGAGCTGCAGTTTTGGAAATGCTCTGACCCAGTCGTCTAGACATCATAATTTGGCCCTTGTCAAACTCGCTCAAATCCTTACGCTTGCCCATTTCTCCTGCTTCTAACACATCAACTCTGAGGACAAAATGTTCACTTGCTGCCTAATATATCCCACCCACTAACAGGAGCCGTGATGAAGAGATAATCAGTGTTATTCACTTCACCTGTCATAATGTTATGCCTGATCGGTGTATAATATATGTATGTACAACTATAACTATGTCAAGCTAAATGTATAATCAATCATACAGGTCACATAGACGGTTTTATAAATGCATTGATCTTACCTTGGCTGGTGAGGACAGAGGAGGCCACAGTGCCAGCAGATTGGGCCCAGCGTGGGTCAGGGGTAGATATCCTTTAGCCCGACTGGTCAACGTGTGAAGGGTGCTTGACTCGTTCATGCTCACAAGGTCACTCAAGTCCTCACACAGGTCCAGCTCAGGAGGGTTCAGCTGAACAACCAACGAAAGATGTCAGCACTGGTCATGCACATCATATGAGTCAAGTAAGTGATCATGCACATCCAGCTGGTTATGACATAAATCATATTTATGAGATGAAAAGTCCGAATTATGACATACTGGCCTGGTTTCAAAGACAGGGCTTAGATTAAGCCAGGATTAGGCTTTAGTTAAATTAGGCATTTAAGTATATTTTATAAACGCGATTTAGAAAAAAACATTACTGGTGTGAATTTTGAGACAAAACAATGGCAGTGACATATTTTAAGATGTGTCCATGCAAGTTGCTTTCAGTTAAAACAGCTCAAACATGCCTTTTAGTCTGAAACTAGCTTAAACCTTGTCTGTGAAACTGGGGGATTAAGTCATAATTATGACATTCTAAGTCATAGTTATGATGCAAGTCAATTATGAGATGAAGGGTCGAAATGATGTCAAACTTCATTAAAATTATGGCTTAAAAGATCATAATTATGACATTAAAAAGTCAAAAAAGTAAAAATTCTGACTTAAAAGTTTAATTAAAATCATGACACTAAGTAATAATTACATAAATCAAAATTATGAGATAACATTGAAATTGACATTCTAAGTCTGTTATGACGCAAATCATAATTATAAGATAAAAAACAATGCAGAATTATGACTTAAAAGTTAAATTATGACATAAAAAGATGAAATTATGACACTGACTTGAAATTATTGCTTAAAGTACATTATGACAAAAAGTTGAAATTTACATACTAAGTCATAGTTATGACGCAAATCATAATTATGAGATGAAAAGTCGAAATTATGACAAACTAAATTTAAATTATGGCTTAAAACGTCATAATTATGACATAAAAAGTCAAAATGCTGCCTTAAAAGTTAAATTATGACATAAAAAGTTGATGCAAAAAGTCATAATTATGAGATTAAAAAAATCGCAAGTATGACATACCAAGTCAATTATGAATTGAAAAGTCACATACAAAGTCACAATTATGACATGAAAATTTTAAATTTTAAATTTTTTTATTTTTTAAATTTTACATTTTTAAAAGTTGAAATTTACATACTAAGTCATAGTTATGACGCAAATCATAATTATGAGATGAAAAGTCGAAATTATGACAAACTAAATTTAAATTATGGCTTAAAACGTCATAATTATGACATAAAAAGTCAAAATGCTGCCTTAAAAATTCAATTATGACAAAAAGTTGACGCAAAAAGTCATAATTATGAGATAAAAAAATCGCAAGTATGACATACCAAGTCAACTATGAATTGAAAAGTCACATACAAAGTCACAATTATGACATGAAAATTCAAAATTATGAAATTATATTCTTAATTATGACATTCAAAAGTAAAATGTCAAAGATCTGACAAGTCAATTATGAAAAAAAGTTAATTCTGAGATGAAAAGTCAAAATTATGTCATACTAAGTCATAGTTATGACATAAAACGCTGAAATGTATGCTTTTTATGCACAATTATGACTGAATAGAAATTAAGTCAATTATGACATGAAAAGTTTCAATTATGACATACTAAGTTGAAAGCATGAGATAAAGTTGAAATGGACTTTTTGTGTCATAATTCTGATTTACAAAAGCGTGATTTTTTCCCGTGTGCTTCCTTAAATGACAGCACTGAATAAAGTTCACCTTTTCGATCTCATACTGGGTTACATCATGGACGGATCCATCTGAGGCCAGTCGAACCCTCACCCTGCCGTCAGGGAGCTCCGGTGTGCCCTCGTCCGGCTTCAGCTGAGTCGCTGTGACAAGTCAGAGGTCGGGCGGGTCAAAGGTGACCGTCATACTCAATGCAAATCAATGTCAATTGTGTATAGGGCATAGATTGAATTTCTGCTCAGTGGGGAACAACAAACCAGACGAATTTCATTACAATATTGATTGTAATGTTGACAGTTTAACAGAAAATCTTCCCTTCCTCTGCATCCACCTATGGAAACATGCCACGTTGACACGTGAAAACCATTGGCGCTCGGCATCATTTACGTCATACCTGACACAGCAAATCATATGGACTTTTTAATGGTGCTTTTGTTGTTCTTGACAGATTTTGGGTCATGAAGACACTGTAATACTGAGTGTTTTTTGTCGCTGTTGCTAATCTTTGAATCTTATAACATGGCAGCTTCGGCGCGTAGATTTAGCGAGGCTATGAGCCAGATAAGATAATAACACTAAACCCATTCATCACTAAACTGAAGCAGGAAGAAGATTAGCCTGTGGGCAACATGCCACAATTTACTCAGTAGAGCTTATGATCCTTTCATGCAAAGAGGAGAATCTTGCAACACAAGAGATGTGTATTAAGCAATATTAAGCTAAAATAAGGAAATGGGGAGGCTTTTACATAGCGCGAAAACAATGATCTCTGGGATAGACCCAAAATCTATAATAAGGCCACATGTAAATATAGCATCCTCTAAGACAACACGCTATTCATAACCTGTAACTCAACACCACAGGAGAGCTGCTCTAGCCTTCAGGCATACAATTCACGAATAATAAACCAAAACAAATACTGAAAATGCCAGTCGATGCGTCATTTACAACACAATATGTTCTCTTAATGTCAGGACGACACTCAAGTGCAGGTATAAGAGGTGACTAACCGAGTGTGTATCCATCTTTGTGAGCATACCACACCTTACCAGCTTCATACCACACATCCCTCTGCAGAGAGAAAGAGAAAGTAAAGTTATAGTGTAGCAGGTAAAACAACCTTTCTACAAACCAGTGCTGTTATTGTTCACTAAAACTCAAAATAAAACTATTACTAATTATTTTTGGAAATAAAATATTAGATGAAAAACTTAAGCTTAAATTTGTTTTGCCTTAAAGGTTTATTGTGACAAATTAAAGTCACAATATGCAATTTTTCGCCGCTAGAGGTAGCTTATTCAAAACAAAGGGGTGGCTTGATGATGATTTGATTTCGCTGAGCTTTAACCCCCTCGAGTCGGCGGTCGCGCCGGCGCGATCGACTCGCTTTTTTTCTTATCAGGGCCAAAGAGACTGAAATAACGCTGTCTTTTTTTATCATTCAGGCAAGTGTTATACATCATTATAATCTGTTAAGTTTCTATATTTATTTTGTGTACAGTCACAATAAAAACAAATTGTTGTGCTTTTTGCAAAATAAAGAAAACAAACATGATGCGCGATCTGCAGCCTCTCTCTCAATGCTGTCTAATCGGATTCTCTTCAGAAAATGACCTGTAGCTTAGTGAAAACTTATCACACAAACATGAGACATATGTCTAAAGAAACGTTAAATTGTCAGGTTTTAAATAATGTAAACCAAATCGAAAACAAATATTCTGTTATTATGTAATATGTTTGAAAAGAGAGAGATGTCAGTTGTTCCCGAGCGTCTCATTATCTGGTAATGCGACTGTGGCGAGCAGCGAGGCCGAGAGACCGTGAGAGCGGGACGAGGCCGCGCTCATCAGTGGGGATGGGCGCCAGCTGCGCGCTGCAGCGGTCTCGTGTCTCACGGAGGAGTGAGGGAGTATAAAGGAGGAGCGACGACAGTGAAGGATGAGAGAGGACCAGGCCTGGATTTTGCTTTGTGTTTTATTTACGTTTTGTTTTTGTATGTAGGCGGCAGTCGGCCGTGAGGGGCTGCCGCCGCAATTTTATTTTGTATTAAATTTGTTGAATGTTCGCCGGTTCCCGCCTCCTTCTTCCCATACGATCGAACTCCGTTACAGCGACCATGCCCACACATCAACTCAAACAAACACATCAAGTGAAGCGCTACACTTCAGCTACATCGTTTTGAGACGCGTTGAGGAATAATCCTGGAATAATTCTCCTCATGAAAGCTGTTCATGTTCTGTTCAGAGCAACGGATTCAGCAGCTGACTGTGGTAGGCTAAGTTTATTCTGTTAGCATCTGTGAATATTAAATTCCCGCTTCTTCTGCTCGTATGTGGTAACGCAGCGCTGTTTTATCATATTAGATACATTTGAATGTGTTGAAAGTTATGTTATAATGCTACTCTGTGCGTTCGCTCGGCGGCTACTATGAGACACTTGTTGCACACAGCAGTGAGCTAGATCGATATTAGGCATGGTAAAACATGGTACTCGCAGTAAATCAAGAAAACGAGATTTAAACAATAAGACTAACTGAGTTGAACTATATAACAATGATTAGTTTTCTGTCGATGAATGTATCAAAACAGTTGCTCACTTGTCTAATAAAACACATCGTTGTCTTTGGTGTTTCCATGGTTTCTACAAAATGAAACCAGAAATCGAGGGTAACACGGGTATGGTGTCACTTTTTAGAACGTGCCATGGGTGCAGCGGCACAATGATATTACGCAACGCCTGAAAATAGTCCCCAGCACGCTCTCTGTGCAAGCAGGTTATCATGTTGGTTTTGTTGACGGAAGTTAGCCTATTTTCTGGCGCTGCGTAATATCATTGTGCCGCTGCACTCATGGTACGGCACAAAGTTCCTTGATTATTACGCAGGAATGAGAGTATAGTTCCTAGACATATCGGTCAAGAAAATCGCAACTTTTCATTTTCCGTTGGTCTTAGTACATGATGTAACTATACACATCACAACATGTAAATAGGAAAATGTTGGCGTTATTTAGTCACTTATTGAGCAGTAGGCTAGCTGGAGCCGTTTACCTCCAGTCTTTGTGCTAAGCTAGGCTAGCGGTGTGTGTGTCAGACAGAGTTATGGCACGCACGGATATGAGAATGGGATGTATGGACTTATCTAACTCTGAGGGATACGGTGAATAAGCTAAAGTCCCAAAAAGTTGGTGTGTGCCTTTAAAGTCGCTTATTTTTCTGGATTTAAAAATTCTTGGAAACATTTGGGATAATGTAAGTGCACAAGTCAACAAAATATATAACATTGTTCTAGTGGTTTTTGGATATTTAAATCCAAAATCTTACATATTGTGCCTAAAATTAAAATAGTAGTTCATAATAATAAAAATACTAAATAATGCAAAAAAAAAATTATATGTATTATTATTAATATATATATATTAAAATGCTTTAACTTAAATTAATTTTAAAAAGTATAATACATTATAAAAATATTATTAATAAATACTAGAATAGTAAATAAATAATCCTAAAATTACACCACACATATAACAAACTAACGATGCTACAACATTTGTTAATACAATAATTGACTGGCTGTAAATGTAACAACAGTTGCAACAATAATACAAAATATGTATAACAAATGAAGTGAATATCAGTGATCTCATAATATAATCAATTCCCGATGGATAAAATCAATCTATTTTTTGTCTTGATGATTATTAAGTTGATTTCCATCTCAGACTCAGAGAGTAGTAAATAAAAGAGGTAATTGTGAGATTAAGTTTAAAGTAAAAAAAAAAAACATAATTCACATTATTGTGAGAAATAAAGTCACACATGAAATATTAAGTCACATTGTGAGCCAAAGTCTCAATTATGTATTTCACTTGTGTCCCAATTCAGGCTGCACTGCATCCTTCGAAGGCCATGAAGGTCGGACTGAGCATTGTTAAATGGGACAGTCTAGCCTACAGAGGATTTTTCTTGTTGCCTAGCAACTGGGACAGCTGCCGTTGACGAGTGGCAGTAACATGATTAACAAACATAGTTAAAAACAAAACAGGGCTCACAACTTGCTAAATATGTTCACCTTGGTCCATGTATGTACATAATAAAGAGTATAAACTACATTAAATTGCAAGATATAAGTCAACATTTGAACCGCTTTAAAGTTATTTTTATTTTTACATTTGTATCATTACATATTTGAGTAAGTTGAAACCCAATACTTACGTTTAAAAGTGTAATTCGGCAATTTCTTTAAAGAAAAATCCTGTTGCCACAGGCGCGCAATGAATTCTGGGGTAGGCAAGGCCGCGAATGATCCATCCGTTGATCCTTTATTTCACGGAGAGCGAAGGACACATTTGAAGGAACCGTCCGATTGGGACAACCTTCGTCATGCAGCGGTGACGCAATCGGCCTTCAAATGCAGTTTTCAAAGGATGCAGCCTCTGAATTAGGATTTTGGACACAGCTAACATATCCCTCTGTTTGTTTTAAAGGGATAGGTCACCCAAAAATGAAAATTAGCCCATGATTTACTCGCACTCAAGTCATCCTAGGTGTATATGAAATATGTATATGTATATGAGTTATATTAAAAGTCCTGGCTCTTCCAAGAATTATAATGGCATTGACTTGATGGGTCGTTTTTGAAGTCCATCATATAACTGCTCCACATGGCTCCGGGGGGGTTAATAAAGGCCTTCTGAAGCGAAGTGGCGCATTTGTGTAAGAAAAATATCCATATTTAAAACTTTATAGGTTAAAATAGCTTTTGCAATTGCATCGATTTACCCCGAAAGAGTAAACCTTGACCCTTGAACCCTAGACGCATGCGTATTGACGAACGCAGAAGTGCAGAGGATAGAGCAAAACAAAACATGGGTTACTCATTTAGCGCAAGTCGACTCGCACTCGGAAGCTAGTTATTTTAGTCTATAAAGTTTTAAATATGGATATTTTTCTTACACAAACGCATCGCTTCACTTCAGAAGGCCTTTATTAGCCGTGTGGAGCAGTTATATGGTGGATAGATGCACTTTTATGGACTGACCCATCAAGTCAATGCTATTATAAAGCTTGGATTAGCCAGGACTTTTTAAATATAACTCCGATTTTATTTGTCTGAAAGAAGAACGTCATACACACCTAGGATGACTTTAGGGTGAGTAAATCATGGGCTAATTTTAATTATTGGGTGACCTATCCCTTTTAGTGCGCGCTGCAGTTTTGTCGTCTGTCTCTTTAAATGCTCGAGCTCTTTAAAGCAGGCTGGATTCTGATTGACTGTCAATGTTTTATCGTTCATCAGCTGCAAAAAAAAAGTTTTAAAAGTAATTCCAACGATGTTGTTTCTCTGTGCCATTATCATTACTGTATAGTTGTGGTGTGAACTCTGCTATTCATTTAAATTTAGAACGATTTTTAGAACTTTATCTTTATAATTATCTTTATAGTTATCATTCTTGGTGTGAACAGGCCTTTAGTTGACATGTAGTTGCAAAGTTACTTACAGTTGGTAGAATGTCTGAAGTGGACTATTGAAATAAAATGTTGCCAACTTTACTGTGTTTAATGTAGTAAAAAAATTAAAACGGCAATAAAAAACTATATAGACAAAATATTACCTAATAAAAATGACAGAAACTCACAACAAAATGACTAAAAGTTTAACTAAAATGAAATATTAAAATAAAAACTAATTCAAAATATAAAAAAATACTACAATAGTATCTCAATGACACTGAAGTAACACTAGTTGTACCTACCACTGGCACCTTGGGCTCTTCTCTTATATGGGTTACAGTGAGTTGACCCTCAGGCTCTTGCCTCAGCTCTTTCACTTCCTGTTTCAGCAGTTTCACTTCCTGTTGTACCTTTACTTCTTCCTTCTTCACTTTTTTTTCCATTGGTGGACCTGGAGATTTAGCTTTATCTGCACTGGGGCTGGGCACCTGTTCCTGGTGGTTGACCTCTGGAGTTGTGGACTTTGAATCGCTTCTTGGACTTTTTGGGTTTTCGGGTGACATTATCCTCCTGGGAGAGGACGTTTTCTTCTCTGTCAGTGCGGTGTGGCGGCCCCGTTCCCCGTTCACTAACTGCTCTGCTCGAAGTGCCATCTCCGCTTCCAGTATCGGTGGAGTTTGGTCGGGAAGTAAGAAATTCTGGACCAGGTTGTCGCTGAGTTTCCTGGGCTGTGAGGGGCATTATAAACCACAAAGAGACTGGTGTAAGTCAGATTCTCATTACAACAAGACCCTCCCCTGCTGGTAAACTCAACTAAAACCAGCTGATAATGTTGAGTTAATAAGTGCAAAACGTTTTGCCATGTAGGAGAACCTGGAGCTGGATTCATGAAAGTCTTCTTAAGGCCCACTGAAGTGCCTTGAAACGCACAGCCTTATTCAATGTGTTGACGTCATTTCCGCTGAAACAGGATGACATTGCAGGACATCAAACAGCTCCTCCCCTTTTTTTTAAATAGCCAATAGCGTTTCGTTTATGTCACAGTTTCCTCCTAACCTCTAACTGTCTCTCCTCCTAATCTCCTCCATATCGCTTTACAAAATATCATTCTGTACAGATTTCAAATGGGTCCGATACATTTTCTGGTATGCGCTGACTCGCACATATGATCCGCTCTGTGCTACCGTGTCTCTGGACCGGAGCTGCGGCGGTGCGAGTGAAACTAACGTCAAACCAGACTTCATTCACCCCAATGGAAATCCTATTTACACCGTCTGAATCATTCCCTATCCCCTATATAGTGCACTATATGCCATTCACCATGTAGACAATAGTAAATGTGTGAACTAGTGACCGATTTGAGCCGCAGCTTCAGCGTCTATTTATAGTGCAGGGGCGGGACGCTTCAGATTCTAGAGAGCATTTGATTGGACAGAAAATCTGATGAGAAGCTGAAGTGCAGAGTAATGCACCTATCATCTTTTTGGTTAACAGCATTCTTCAAAATATCTTCTTTTGTGTTCAGCAGAAGAAAGAAACTCATACAGGTTTGGACCAACATGAGGGTGAGTGAATGATGACAGAATTTTCATTTTTAGGTGAATTATCCCTTTAAAGCAGGGGTCTCAAACTCGCGGCCCGCAGGATGATATTTTGTGGCCCCCTTCTTGACATCAAAGTTTAATGTTAATGCGGCCGGCGCATTGCTCTGAAAAGTACCTTTTTGCTGAATTGTTGCGTGTGCAGCGCTTGCCGCCTCCTTTGTGTGTGTGTGTGTGTGAGAGAGAGAGAGAGTTGGCTCGCCCCTCCCTCGTGCAGTATAATTGGTTGACACCGCGTGATTGACAGGAACAGACGAACAAAGCTGATCAGACATTTGAAACGAATGTGGTCTAACAGCGCTCGTCAATGTCAAAATGATTGAGATGGCCAATCAAATCAAAGTAGGCGGGGTTTACGTTCTCTTTTGGCTCGTGCACACTGCACAGTCTTCACACATGGACGAGCGCGTCAATCTATCGCTAAATGCCGTTGCTGAGAGAGACTCTATTCTTTCCGGTGAAATCACAAAACAAAATGCAAAGGTATCCATGGTATTATTATATAATCATTGATGAACATCTTTGATTTTAATGAAGAAAAACTATATGAGAGTGGATTAGAACCCGGAACCTTTGACACGGTTGACAAAAATTCTACCACCAGACCACTAGAGAATTCAAAAGTTCATTATGGATCTATGTATTTATTCACTCACTCATGCAAAGAATATCGGGACTAATAATATATTTGACGCAAATTAATGCAAATATTGTTTACAAATAGTCCCAAAAAGATTATTTCCCAACTAGAATTAGACCTAGAATTTCGCTCACTGTTCTGTTTGACCTGGCTACGGCCTTGCTGTGAATTAGTCTATTATTTAAAATAAAATTAAAATCATTCATTATTTCATATTACATGATTTAATTTCTATAGGCTATATTTAGTTCAAATTCAGAGGCCCAGTTCATGTTCAGAAGAAACATTCATGTTGAAGAACTGTTAATAATAAAGACTGAGAAAATTGGATCAGTTATGCTACTTTTTATGTGGAATACTTGATGCGGCCCAGCCTGACCCAGAGTCTACCTCCAGCGGCCCCCAGGTAAAATGAGTTTGAGACCCCTGCTTTAAAGGGTCCTGCACACTGTGCGATTTTTCTAAATCCTCTGCGAATGTTGCTTGTCAGACTGTACGAACATGATCCCCGATGTAATACATGTCACACTGTAGGATCTCAGTTGTCATTATGTCAGACGCGAAAAACGGACGCAAGCAAGAGACTCGTACGCACTGAGTTTTACGTCATCAATCCGTTCGGTACACGTTCGGTAACGGTGAGCCGCATTCACAGACACAATGGTAGCGTTCAGCAAACAACAAAAACAAGCGGTGGCATTTTTCATTCACCTGACACTTTTCGACATGTTCCCTGTTGTGATTTGATGTTGTCGCACGAAATGCGTCATCAGGTTCTGCGCTCCTATTGGTTCTTGACACTGCCAGAATTTTTTCAGAGGTAAAATTTGATCGCAGCGGTCATTAATCGGTTGTCGGTGCACATGTCAAACTAAGGATCAAAGACTAAGGAAAAAATCTTTTAGGATTTCAAAATTTGTCTCAGACGGCCAAATCGTGGCCAAAATCGTAACAATTTTCAAAATCGTGTGCACCCGGCTTTAGTTGGAAAATGAGAAGGAAAATAATAGTTACGAAGAGTTTCATTCTTAAAGTCCCCCTGTGGTCAATAATTGTATCCCTTAAAACTCATCTTTGATCACCAAAATGACATTTAAAAGTGCCTTAAATAGCTTGAATGTAACTCTACACCTACACCCATTTCATTTAGTATACGTGGTTGCATATGAATATGCAAATTAGCCCCGCCTCCATTCACTCGCACCAGCTCAGAGATCCACTCGTTGATGATCACACTTTAACGTGATTGGTTACAAGGTAGTTTGTGACGTCAGAAAAACCAGTTATTTCAAACCGCGTCTTTTTTTCACTGCAGTTTTAAAGGGTTAGTTAACCCAAAAAATTTAAATTAGCCCATTATTTACTCCCCCTCAAGCCAACCTAGGTGTACAGTATATGACATTCTTCTTTCAGACGAATACAATCGGAGTTATATTAAAAAATGTCCTGGCTCTTCCAAGATTTTTAAAATGGCAGTGAATGGCTGTTTCTTTCCATAAAAGTGCATCTATCCATCATATAACTGCTCCACAAGGATCCGGGGGGTTAATAAAGGCCTTCTGAAGTGAAGCGATGCGTTTGTGTAAGAAAAATATCCATATTTAAAACTTTACAAACTGTACTCTCTGACGTAGGACGCTCCGGGGAGAATATGCTAGTTCTCGCGAGAACCAAGTTTTGTTTTGCTCTATCCTCTGCGCTTCCGTGTTCGTCACCAGAATTTACGCTATGCCTGGATTAGCCAGGACAACTCAGATTGTGTTCGTCTGAAAGAAGAATGTCATATACACCTAGGATGACTTCAGAGTGAGTAGATCATGGGATCATTTTCATTTATGTGGGAACTAACTCTTTAACGTGAAAATACTCAGCAATGTTGTTGACTCGTGAATTTGCACACGGTTTGTCTTAGCATATTAAAAACACCACATAGACATTTAAACATTAAAAACTAGATTTTTGCCACTGGGGGACTTTTTGAAAATCAAGTCAAATTGGTTGGAACTGGTGTTAAAAAACCAACTTGACCATATAAAACTTGTATTTTTGTTGTGACACACTGCAGAGCCATGGGTGCAGTGTGAAGTCCAGCTCCACCTCCACCTCTCTAGATGTAATTTGGGTGTAATCGGTGGAGCTCGAAGGACCAACCACACCCTAACCCAGGGGTGTCCAACCCTGGTCCTGGAGAGCTACCACCCTGCAGATTTTAGCTTCAACCTCAATCAAACACACCTGAACCAGCTAATCACGGTGTCCAGGGTGCTAGATAATTACAGACAGGTGTGCTGGAGTAGGGTTGGAACCGAAATCTGTAGGACGGTAGCTCTCCAGGAGCAGGGTTGGACACCCCTGCCCTAACCCTATCCCTCCACCCGTTAGATCCACAGAGGTGCCACTAGACTAGGTCAAGCTCAACCCATGACATCCAGAGAGGGGGAGCTGGACGTCATTTGGCTCTGCAGTGAACACCACTTGGGTTTTACCAGCATATTCCCACCCATTGAAGTGAGATCTCACCGCCTTCTCCTCTTTGAGCTCTGGCTCTTTGTGGCGTGTCTCTTTCTCGGTCTCCCTCACCAGCTGTTTGAGGAATCCTCCAGGTACGGCGGAGAGAGGAGGAGGAGGAGGAGGCTGTGCGGCGACGGTGGCTGGTGTCGTCTTCTCCTCCTTGATCTGTTCACAGATGGGAAAAAAGGAGCTCCAGTCATGAACTCCATTTCAACAAACTGCCCGTCTAACTGACTGACACAAATCAAATGAAAAAGGGTTCAAAGGTAACATTCCCACTGCAAACATGCATTTTCTTGACATTTTGTCATAAAGTTGTTGTAAGGATGTTTATATTTATCTATTTTTATCTGATAAACAAAATACAAAATAATGAGAAAAAATATTTCGATTATTTTCCCTTTCAAAAATGTAAGTAAAAATACCAGTGTTAAATATTTTTAAATATTTAAAAAATGGCCAAAAATATGTTGCATATATAGATGTTCAAATATATTTCAATAAAAAATTTTTTTGATAAGTTTACTCATATTTCCTCATAAATGTTGCCATTTTAAAATGCATTTTCGATGTAAATATATTTATTTTGTCCAAAATATATTTAAAAACAATTAATTTTATATTGAACATTTTGCCATTTGAAGGTTTATGTATATTGTGTTAAGGATGTTTTATTTATTAACTTTATCTGGAAAACAAATAGAAATACTGATTAAAATATATTGTAATACTTTTGTCTTATTTGCTAGTAAAAACAAAACCCAAAATGTAAAAAGTCACTTTAAAATGAATTTACATAAGTAAATGCATTATGTTTTAATTATATTTTATATTTTTATCTGGAAAACACCATAGTAAATCAAATGGTAATAGCCTACTGTTTTAATATATTAATAATAATTTAAATACCATGGTAATGTATGATAACAGTGCAAGATTTAATATATCGTGGTATTAAGAGCCATGCCCAAACAAACATTGCACATTTTTGCTGAGGAAAATAATAAAAACAAAACCCTTCCCTTTTTCAGCATGCTAACTTACTAAAGCTCAGTATTTAGCTTGCTAGCTTACTTCTGCTAACAAGCTAGATACATCCCTCATTTCAAATTTACCATAGTTCATGCATAGTAAACATGAATAGTGTATTTGTAGTGAAGGTAAAAATGAATATATAACGTTTAACAATGCTATTTGGTATGAAACAATTTATAGCATAAACATTTAGCAACTGTATTGTGAATCATTGTTAAAATGATGCTCTTACTCCCATAATATTAGCATGACTATTTAGCATGAATCTCCAAACAAAATACAGTGGTTACTACTCAAGGTAATTGTACTATAGTAAAACCATGGTAAATTTTATGCGGGTGAACTCTAAAGACACAGTATTGTTAGTAAGTGTTCTATAAATGCTCTGACAGTTTCCGCTGCTGCCCTTGACATTGTATTAGCAGCACATACAGTGATATGTGTCTTGCTAAATGTTAGCTGAGGGCAGTTGCCCTTCAGGAGGCCAATAGAGCCGTAACACTATATAAAGTGTAAAATAACTACACTTCATGACCGCTAGCCAGTGGAAATCGTTCAGTTTGCATTCTGCAATACTAACTAGCTAAAACTGCCTGTGAAATAGAGCGCTTTAGCATGTATGCTACAGTGTATAATTATATGCACATGGCAGCTGAGAACAACTGGAAAAGTAGTTTAGGTGGGGTTTAGAATATTAAAGACCTAATGACAGATTCATGAGAGGTAACTCCTGATTTATACATCAAATAACATCACCGATGCTAAGAATACTGTCAAGAATACGAGACAAGCATAGCAGCAACAAGGGTCACACTGTGAGAATTAATGTCTGCTTAAAATTGTTATGAAATATTAATTAATTATTTGGTGTTGGACACATTTCGTGAGAGGCAATCAATTTTATGCAGTCAAACAGTATGTTTATTCCATACATCTATCTACCTACGCTGATAGCACACACACACATCAAGGAGATGCTATTTGATATAAGCATTTTAATCTGCAAGACGTAGTTTTTACAGTGTTTACTCATCTGCAATATCTCAAAATATAGAGCAAATATATATATTGTGGCGAGCAGCGAGGCTGAGGGACCGTGAGAGCGGGACGAGGCCGCGCTCATCAGTGTGGATGGGCGCCAGGTCTCGTGTCTCACGGAAGCATGACTGGAGTATAAACGAGGAGCGACGACAGTGAAGGACGAGAGAGGACCAGGCCTGGATTATAATTTGTGTTTTGTTTACGTTTTGTTATGTGTGTGCGCGGCAGTCGTCCGTGAGGGGCTGCCGCTTTTACTTTCATTTTGTGTTTCTTTTGTTTTATTAAAGTGTGTTGAATGTGCGCCGGTTCCCGCCTCCTTCTTCCCACACTGATGAGCGCGGCCTCGTCCCGCTCTCACGGTCCCTCAGCCTCGCTGCTCGCCATAAATATATATATATATAAATATAATTAATATTAAAAAAACTAAATTAATCAAAAGAACTGTTTCTTTAACTACACAACAACAAAAAATACTTATATTTCCTAATATATTGTGGATAATTTAAAAGTATATTTCCACTGTAAATATACCCAAAAATGTATTTTAAAGAACATTTTCTTGCCCCTCAAATTTCATGTTCTAATATACCTCCAATTGAAGGTTTAAACTAAATATATTTTAAATGTGAAAAATATATATTTTTGTCACCGGTGATGTCAAAATACTGTATAGCATATATTCTACATATATTTTGGCCAAATTAAAAATGTGTGTGGGTAGCCACCCAAATGAAAATGAACATTCATGAGGGCCTAGTTTAGCAGTAGGAAATTAACTGAGTTAATTGTGTTTATCTATCTTAACAGGTAACCTCAAGAACAGACCATCAGATTTTTGGCTAAATCCTTTAAAGGGATGCAGCCAGTGGGTGGCATTTGTGCTGAGAGCAGACTACAAGCATCTCCAAAAGGACAGTGATTAATCGCTGAGCTTGTGCTGGTTAATAAACAGCAAGTCAAGCACCAGTCGGGTTAATTGAGTTGAACTGCAGGCATGCAGCCGTCCTGCACTTCCCTTCTGTTCCCAGAGTTTTAAGCGTGAGGAGAGCGCCATGACGGGACGAGGGGTGAAGGCAGGGAGATCTCAGCCAGGTGTGATGCTAAGGAAACAGTGACACTGTGGACCTGCCAAGGGAGAAAGAGACAGAGAACATGAGAGAATATCACACAATTGTTATCTCATAAAGAAATGTCTGGGACATATTTGATCTCAAAACAAATCGTAATGTAATAATAATAATAATAATAATAATAATAATATATATATATATATATATATATATATATATATATATATATATATATATATATAATATATATTTTATTTGTTGTATATATATATATATATATATATACAACAAATACAATATATTATGCGTTACAAATAAAATGTATTATTATTAATATAATATAAATGTTTTGCATAGTAACATTTTTATAAGATTCCCTCTGAATAGTTTTTAAAAAAAATCTGGAATGTGACATTTTATTACAAAAATATTATATTTTATGTTATTTTCACTATGTAATATAATTGATAGTTAAATATAACTAATAACTAATAATCAATTAATAATAAAAGTAACAGATAAATGACAAAGAGCTGTTGAATTATTAGTAATATAATGGTTATCGCACCTCATGACATTATTCAGATGTTGTATTTCAAGATATTTGTCAGGTTTTTGTCCTTTAAACGCTCTTGTGTGTGTAGGACTAATGTCTTATGCATCTAATCCCAAGCCTCCGTTGCTAATTCCAAAACGCTTGGTAAGGAGGCTAAAGCTATTGATAGCAGACTAAAACCAGTTTCAACCTAGCATTATAATCCTCCGTATGCATGGAGCAGAAGATTCGTCCAGACCCCGAGACCACACACACCTGTCGATTGTAGAACATTTTCACAGTGAGAGACGAGATCTCACGGAGACTCGCGAGATCAAACGACGAGACTTGAGAAGAAAAACAGATGGAGGGAGTTCGACGTCGTCAGCTGGTTCTCCTGACGTGAGTTTTGTTTAACGGGAAGAAAAAGAGTGATCATCTTTCTCAATACTCCACTTTCCTGGCATGTTTGTGGCCGCCAAGTTTTAGCTATAAAAGCCCACAACATCCGATTGGTAAAGCTAGCTCGCTCTCATTGGCTATCGCGAGTATCAAGTCAGAGGCAGCCCAATCAAGAATCGTAAATATAAAACATGTTTAATATTTGAGGGCTCCGACTCGCCCGGGAGCAGTAAAATAATCCTAATGACACCATACAATTGAGGATTGTTTGGACAAAAAGTAATTGCGACAAGCATCGAATTGGGCCACGCCCCCCGATTGCTTGGGCGTGCAAATCAAGTTGCTTTAAAGCAGCGCTAGGTAACTTTTCAACCTTCATAATATATTTTCAAGACTCTTGTGATGATACATCGACTTACAATAGGTTGAATGGCACGTCTGCCATAGCCTGACGAGGTCTGTGTCGTTTTTAATCGTACTTTTAAACTTCGGGTTTCGGGTAGTAACCCGAGAAAAAAAAGAACTACAAAATTCGACTGCTTTACGGCATATATGTCACTTCCACCATCACCCCCACTTCCTTAAATTCGGACATGCGAGCCCAACTATCCTTTGTTTGCCGGATGTTATAGTCATGGCCGAAGCAGCACAGAAAAAGAAGAAAGCAAAGGTTTTGTCGGAGGAATGCAAAAAGAGGAAACGAGAAAGTGATCGTATTAAAGTATGATATTTGTTTATTTTCCTTGCCTCAAGTTATAATGCAAATCAATTTTTCTAATTTGAAGATTCATCTATGGTAGCTTGATATTATATTGACGA
Organism: Romanogobio albipinnatus; assembly: GCA_023566225.1. Taxonomy (NCBI): domain Eukaryota; kingdom Metazoa; phylum Chordata; class Actinopteri; order Cypriniformes; family Gobionidae; genus Romanogobio; species Romanogobio albipinnatus. The sequence continues at coordinate 40,931,765 of CM042259.1, read as the reverse complement.
TATATGGTTATTACCTACCACTCAAACATTGAATTGAAGTATCATATAGATTCTGTAAAACGGTAACCAATAGACTAGACTACTATAATGACGCTGGCTTGTAAACGTGAGCATGGCGATCATTTGGCGTTTGAAAAAAAAAATAAAACCCATGAAATTATATTCATATGTCATGCTGAAACATATGCCACTGTACCTGGGATGAAGACATTTCACACACGACGCAAGCTGAACACCTGCATGTGAACTCCTCCTGCAGTGTTCAGGGATATCATAGTTGTCATGTCAACAAATGCACATGCGATGCATCCCCTGATGCAGGATGACAGAGTTTAACAGTAGTAGAGGACAATACTGTTTCCCAACTGTAGGGGGACCCCGAGAGCAAAACCTACCTAGTGCTGCTTTAAAGCGACTTTTCGGCAGTCCCAGACGAAAGATTGCCATCATGAAACAATTGTGGCAATTTCTGTGATCGTGGCTCCTTATCGTTGGTCCTATGTCCAGTGAGAGAAGTTCAAAGGCGGCCGTTGTCACAGTCTTGCGACCAAAGATAATTTTAAAATGATAATTTTCTGAAAGTGTCAGAAATTCAGCATGATCATTGCACAGTGTGTTTGCTGCTACGATCTACATCTACTGACTAGCCAATAAAAATGCGACATGAAATCAACACGACATGGCGCTAAAACTTAAAACTGCATTAAACTTGTCGTACCCAAGTTTAACAGATCCATGTCATACAGTGTGATTCGTAATGATCTTATAGGATTGCTAAAATCGTGCAGTGTATCCCGGGCTTAAAGGGGTCATCGGATGCAAAATTCAATTGTATATGGTGTTTGCATATAAATGTGTCTTTGCAGTGTGTGGACACAACCACCCTACAATGATACAAAATTAATTCACTCCTTTTTTTAATCCTTAAAAAGCCTAAACACTCTCAATAATCAAGCCGTTTTAATTTTCTGAGCACTATGATGTCACGACCGCTCACGACCGCTGATGGACTGTCCCATATTAGTATATTTCCACCCTCAGCTAGTTGTACACTTCACTTCATGTGTCTTGTGTCAACACCATAGATTGTAAAAAAAAATATGGACGTAGTGTCCGTGACATCACCCATAGGTTTCTGAAGAACAGTTTTGAAGAGTAAAGTCGACCGTTGCCAAGATGGATAACTGACAATGGGCAAAGAGACGGGACGTGGGCGGAGCTGAGGGGACGTGATGACTAACAGACAGCAGACAAACGGCAATCCACCTGTCACTCAAAGTAGCCACGCTCTTAAAAATGCAGAACTTTAAGGCTTTATATAATGTAAACGAATGAGTTATAAAAAAAAAATTCACTCCCCTCATAGTTGTCTTGAAGGGCAAAATTAGCCGTATAGACCAAAACCACAATTTGTACCAGGCTGTAAACATGTTTTTTTTTCTGCTGTAAAGTTGGGCATTTTAACATGGGGCTCAATGAGATTCTGCTCCCTTCTGGAGCTCGTCTCTAGCGAACAGTCGATTAACTGCAGTTTAAGTCACTTCCGTATTGGCTTCAAGAGAAATTGGGGGAGATTGTTAGACTGGGTAAACCCAGTCTGATCTGCCGGGGATTTGATTTCGCCCTGCAACTCAGTCTGGAAACCTGTACATTCATTTCTACTGCTTCTGTTACACTTTTGCAGGAACCAATCACAGACTGGCTTATCCACCTGGTGTGCTATTGGCGGGTTTAACACAATGATGGATAGAGAAGCGATGGGTCGATGCTCGTTTATCACGCCTCTTGTGCAGTAGAAAATATAGATCAGACTCCCCAGACCAATGTTCAATCTTAAATTGAGCTTGGTCTGGTGATAGCCAGACAAGGAGATTGTCGCTTGGTCTACACGCCCCACAGAAGAGAGAGGTGGGGTGAGGCAGTAGCTCATTATCATTTAAAGAGACATGCAGTGTATTTTTATCCTATTGCAGTGTTTACTATATTTATTTGCTTTGGTCAGTGAAGTGATATAGAACTGTAATGCGGTCAAGACCTGCCTGGAACTACTTTACGTGCGTTTCGGAAAATGGGCATCTGATGATCCCTTCACTTGGCGGCCATCTTTGAAACGCCTCTCGGGCATGCAAGTGCAGCTCCCATCTCTTTAAATGGGGAAACATCAAATTCTCCAAAACTGTTCGACAAGCTTATGATTAAATTTCATATTTGAAATCACTAATGAAATCTGACATTGTCTCATAAATTTGGTTTCAAAACAAAGCACTAAATGTGCGTCTCAGAACACTGCCTGTTTCTGTAGCAACCGGAGCTTCTAACTGCAGTGATGACTTTACTAATCAACGATTGGCTCTTTCATTTAGAAGGCGGGGCTTATTCGGCATATTGGGCGTTGTACTCTCTCCCATTCATAAGTAATCAGAGTGCACAGTCTTCCTATATATAAAGTCTTTGGTGCAAATTAGGCTCATAATCGGGCTTAAAATCTTCAAGTGTGTGGCCAGCCTAATTAAAGAGAGAGAGATTAAAGGGATAGTTCACCCAAAATGTAAAATTCTGTCGTTTACTCACCCTCAAGTTGTTCCAAACCTGTATGAGTGTATTTGTTCTGCTGAACACAAAAGAAGATATTTAGAAGAATGTTTGTAACCAAGCAGATAGAGCAACCATTGACTACCATAGTAGGAGAGAAAAATACTATGGTAGTCAATTGTTGCTCTATCTGCTTTGTTACAAACATTCTTCACTCTATCTTCTTTTGTGTTCAGCAGAACAAAGAAACTCATACAGGTTTGGAACAACTTGAGGGTCAGTGAATGATGACAGAATTTTCATTTTTGTGTGAACTATCCCTTTAAGTGTGTATGAATGACCTGTCTCTCATCAGTGTTCATCACCAGCGTCTCTACTCATAGTGAAACTGTAAGTTTATCTGCTTCAAGAACAGCGCTGTTATTACCTCGCTAATGTCATGTAGCTATTAAGTTGCTAACAACACCTTTTTGTGCGAGTGTGTGTCCGTACTGTATGTGTGTGTGTTTGGGTGGGAGAGCAGAGAGAGCGGGAGATGTATGTGTTTTCCATACATCATAAAATGTAATTTTGTCGCAAAAACATGGAAATAATGTGTCGTTTTTATCCTATTGCAGCGTTTGCTATATTTATTTTAATTATTATCTTTTGCCGTTGTCGGCTGTAAGAACCTTTGAAATAATTCAAGTGATAAAGAACTGTAATGCGGTCATGACCTGCCTGGAACTATTTTACGTGCGTTTCCCTGGAAATAATTGCACACCTTAGAACTTTCTTCGACCAATCAGATATAAGCATTCAACAGCCCCCGTAGTATAATATAATTAATAATAGAATATATCATTTGCATATATATTATGTGAGATGAGATCCCCTCTAAATAAGTTTGTGTGATAGGGAAACTGGTGAAACAGACATTAGCAGATGAGTGATGTGAGAACATCTTCACTTGCTGCCCTGCTGGTGTAAGACATTTATTTATTACATCACTTCAAATGAAACAAAAGTTCTCCCTATTTGCTCTTCTTTCAACAGTTCAGGCAGAAGGAGGGAATGAAAGCCCAAGCCCACTTCTGCGGGTAACAGAGGTCACTGCGGGACTGCAGGAGCGATACAGTAGACCTGGGTGTAATTAATAGTGGTTGTTGCTAAGGACCTGAGGATCACTAGTACTGTTGCTGATCCGTAAATATTAAACCTCAACATGTAACTCGACATACATTAAGGAGTCAGGAGAGAGCCGAGTCATATTTAGGAAACTGAATATCATAGAGACTTGGGGTAGGAGTAATGTTGTACCCCCAAGTTGTAAGTCGCTTTGGATAAAATCGTCTGCTAAATGCATAAATGCAAATGCAAATGTAAATGTAAATGTAATGTCCTTGCAATGCACTAGAAACTGCATAGCAACACCCTGGCAACCACCCAAAACAGCCTGGTATCAAGGCAGTGCGTTTTGCGCAGGCAAATATCCAGAAAATGTCAACTCTAGAATTAGGCTGTTGATGATAAATTCAACTGAGCTTGTTCAGGCAATAACAGACTAAATGAAAGAGATTATGTTCTTCTTCTGAAGCATTCGCTCCATGATAAAAACAGACCTCCCGCTCAACAACACAAACAAATGATGAAAACAAACCCAGAAGCCGGCTCTAATGAAGGCCAAATGGCAGGAATTGACTGGAAACAGCACAGATCTGCGGTTCATTACCATGTCAACGTTCAGCCAGCAGTTTTTCATTTTAGAAATGGGTTTCACTTTGTTGACACTGTTCATGTAAGGTTGTGTAAGCATTTACATGTCTGAAAATTCAGTATTACCACTTTTGGCAAACCTAACAGCTCCAATGGATTTAACATTTTAATGGCTGAGCATTGAATTAAAATGTTATATTTAAATTATATGATCAACAAAATCTATATTATTTGCTAAATCAAACAAAATACTGTGTTCACAAAATATCAAATAAATTATAATAAAATAAAATAAAAATTCTGAGCTGATAGCCTTGCGTGCAGTGTTGTTTAAAAGGAATAAATTAAAAATAACTTTTTACCATTTAATTTCTAATATACGCTGTAAAAGGCACCATGGTATTATTTATTTATTTATTATTATTTTTTGAGGACATGTACCATAGTGTCAGATATTAACTTTGGATGTTTCATGGACATTTTTCTAACCATATAAAAATGCTCCCAACTTTTTATGCCTCATTTTAAACCTTAAATTAAGGACAATCATCTTGGATGTTTAAGTCATTTCAACTTAAATTACAATAAACTGACTTAAAATCAAAAGTTTAATCTTGTATAACTTATATAAAAAGTTGGAAATTGCTTATTTTGATGAGTTAAAGTTTTTAAATGGATATTTATACATCATCTGAAAGCTGAATAAATAAGCTTTTCATTGATGTATGGTTTATATTTGGCCGAGATACAAAATATGAAAATCTGGAATCTGAGGGTGCAAAAAAATCTAAATATTAAGAAAATCGCCTTTAAAATTGTCCAAATGAATAATATATATATATATATATATGGTAAAAAATTTAGAAAATATCTTGTAAATACATGAGCTTTACTTAATATCCTAATGATTTTTGGCATAAAAGAAAACTGGACAATTTTGACCCATACAATGTATTGTTGGCTATTGCCACAAATATACCCGTGCGACTTATGACAGGTTTTGTGGTCCAGTGTCACATATGTTGTCATAACTTGTTAATCTTTTCTTTTCTTTTTTTTTACAGTGTATATTGGACGCTTTAAACATTTTGAATTCCTGGGCATTTTATTCATTTCTGACCTTGGTACCTCAGAAAACCATGATTTTTGTACAGATAGTATGGTAATAAGTAGCTTGGAGTATTATGTAAATACCATATGAAAATCATATAATTGAATACCATGGTATATATAAAAGTCCCATGGACCTTTTTGTAAGGAGACAAATTCTTGCTGGCTTGTTTCCTGCAAATCAATTCATCTGCAAATGCACACAAAACACTGATTCATGGGAAGCTTGGGTCACAGGATCATGACATTGCATGCAAATATATCAAACTCTGCCAAACCTCGACATCTTGTCATCCACTTCGACATTACACGGCAAACAACAAAACAAATTAGTCAGAGGCTGAAAATGATCCTGGGAGACAGAGCTCAGATTTCAGCTCGAGTCAGCTCCGCGTTTAGTCACAGAATATCCTGTCGATCCAAACAGAAGGCCTTTAATTTCTCAACCAGGACTAAACACTCAACTTCTGGGGCCTAGACGTACAGACAACCGTCCCTAATTTCATTAGGAGAACACCGACCGGCTAGACCAGCCGTACAGGATCTGGATGTCTGTGAGGGTCTGCGATCTATAAATAAATCACAGTATCTACGAAAGAAACAGATACATTTGGGTGTCAATAAGAAAAACCAACAGGCATACCTTGTGATGGCTTCCTCTATGGAAAAAATACATCCAATGAAAGCTTTGTACGTGTGAAACTTCTGGGGAAAAAACGAAGAGGCCAAAAGCAAGGCACACAGTCTCACTGTCACTGAGAGGGTGAAGCTACAATCTGAAATAGAGTGGCATGGACATCCACACACACACACACACACACACAGATAAGCATGGCAGCTGAGTTAACACAAGACCCTGCTATAAATATCCCTCAGCAAGAAGAGGTGGGACATACTACCCTGTTTGGGAAACACTTTGCCACAGTAAGAGTGCTGTAAACGTGGGGAAGCTGGAAATGATTTCGCTACAGACATGACTGGCTGTGCAACCAGATGATTTCAAAACACGGCAGATTCATTTGGCAGCAATACTTCGTAACGGCCCAGCAGGGACTCAATCGGGGTCAGATGTTCAGAATAACCCCATTCCATTAGATGTTTTAGGATAAAACGAGCACCTGGATATCCGTCAAGATCTAAACCTGTGAAAACACACAGTCCTGGCAACAGCTAGAAAAAGAACACAAGTCAACTGTCCGCAGGCTTCCTAATGGCTGCCGGTGCGATTTGACGGACAGACTCAGCTGTGAGACGCAGGGGGTGGGAGGTGAGAGCTGTGGGAGGAGGTGTCAGAGCGAATTAGAGAGAGGACAGAACCGTATCATCACAGGGAGGAACCGCCGGAGGCTAATGGATATTGCGATTTTTGAAAGGGTCGGATGAAGCTGTCATGGAGGAATATCTCAAGACATCCTTCTTGATCTCAAGATGATTACACATTTAATCCATTTTAAACTGTTAAATCAATTTCACACGAAAGGTCTTATGGGGTTCTAATGCTGTTTCATGCATTCTGACTTATTTACACGGTTAAAAAGTTGGATTCTCATGCTCAACATGGCCAAAATTTCAAAAACATCAGTTGTACATATGACGGAGTATTTCTGTGTCGAATACACTCCTTCAGGATTTTTTTTCCGAGTATGGCCCTGTATGACATCATAAAGGGCGGAATTCCTTATATAGAGACAGAGCGACACGCGTCATAATCTGAAGACCACGCCCACCGGGGGGACAATCAAACGCTATCCATTGACTTTGCATTGCGTGAGGCTGCCTCCTTTGTCATTTTGGACTTACAGCAAAAAACAGAACAATGCCTATAAGCAGATATGTGACAAAGTGTACAGCAAACAAACTAAACAAAACCCAGTACCAAAAACCCAGAAGTTTGTATAAGCTGTTGACCCAGAAAACGAGCGTTTAAGGACACAAAAGTGGATACAGGCCATTGAGACAGAGCGACACGTTATATTACGCTGAGGACTATGGAGGGGAATGTAATCAGCGACAGGATATATAATATATAAAACTGACATTTGGATATTTGACTTAAGAGTGACAAAATGTTTACTGCACACATAGGCCTACTGAGTGTCAGGATCCCAAATTGACCCATTCTACCTGCTGAAGCTTCACGTTTTATTGCCTTTATCCACTTTTGTCTCCTTAAACGCTCGTTTTTTTGGGTCGACAGCTTATAAAACCTTGTTTCTGTGTTTTTTAGCTTGTTTGCTGTACACTTTGTCACATAGCAGCTTTTAGACATTGTTCTGTTTTTTGTTATAAGCCCGAAATGACAAGGAGGCAGCCTCACGCAATGCAAAGTCAATGGAGAGCGTTAGATTGTTTTGCCCATAGATGGTGTGGGCGTGGCCTAAATACGCTCTGTCTCTATGGGCACTTCTCCCGGATGAGCGGGTGTGCACGTCAACCCGAGCGAGAGCAAGAGCACGCACAAATAACCCAGCGTTTGGCTGTTCCGTTGCTTTTTCTGGAGCAGCAACGGAGTTCTGCAAGTGTGTATGTTTGTTCCCGGTCACGAGTGAAACTGCATCCAATGTCTGTTTTTTTTGGCAGTAAGTGCATATAAGGTAAACAACACGAACGTATAGAATGGAAATTTATCCAGGGAGTGTGTGCGCTCATGATTCTTTAGCTCCGCCCACTGCACGCCTTCACGAGTTCGGCTATTTTCGGAAAGAATTGGTACAGCGTATATCTCTCTTTTATAAATATGATCAAACTAAAGACTCTGGAGATATGAACGATGCAATACTACTCTATAGGAACTCAAGATTAACATGAGACTGGCAGAAACTGTGTGTGTTATGCCCCCTTTAAGGCGTATTGATGAAAAAATAAAACTGATGACCACGGGCCTGTTCCATGATGGCAGCTGAACAAACTCAGGGTTACAGGATTAGTTTCGAGTTGACAAAAACAAACCAATCCAATTCAATACGGCTTTGTTGGGGCCATGATGCTGATCATCTGCTTTCTCTGTCAACTCGGACTTTGATCCTGAGTCTGTGGAGTGTGTGCACATGAAAGTGTGACATCAGCAGTGAACAGCCAATCACATGCCTTTCAACACAGAGAAAGTGTGATTCACTTCTCGCGAGAGAGCCAACGTGATTCAAAACTCTTTTGCTGAAGATTAAAGGGTAACTTCAGCGAATAGCATTAAGCTTTGTATCAGTAGAAACCCGGTAGTATATTTGAATTGTCGTACTTTCCCCCCTATCGTCATTTTGCGTCAACAGAGGATTTTTTGGCCAGAGGCTAGAGACTACAGCCAGTAGTAGGAGCTAGTTCGGCTTGTTTTCAACCCACCCACAGGGGAGGGATCTCACTCACAGAATGTAAATGCGAACGGCCGCTCGGCTTGGACATTCATAACGGAGCGGTGCAAAGTGAATGTTTCAACTTTTCAATGAATTCCTATGAAAGTTAAGCTTCCATAGGCATGATCTGAAAACATGCCAGACTGGACACGCGCCCAGAACGACAGCCGGGCTTACCTCAGCTCTTCTCCTGATGAATGAAATCTGACTCCTGCTGCGTTTGTGCCTTGACTTTCGTTCGGCTCACTCACACTTTATTGAAAAGACAAGTTCAGTTTTTAATTTTTGTAGCGTCTATTCTCTAACTGAACAAAATGATTTTATTACTATGAAAATCAAAACAACGGTGGGGCGGTGCCGCGGTGGGCAAGTGAACCAGTAGCCGTGGCTTTGGGAGTGGCCTTGTAGGGCAGCGAAGCAAGTGCATTCTGGGAGTTGTTGTCTTTCATCCACATGAGACAAAAATACATTTTCTGTCTTTTCTCAGTCTAGAAGGGACCAAATTCAAAAACAATTTCACATTTCTACTACATAAATGACCCAGTTTAAATACACATTCATCTTCCCAGCGCTGAAGTGCCCCTTTAAGAGATTGAAATATATAAAGAATTTAAATGCATTTACACAGAAGAAAATGCTTTTCCATGAAAGAGGATGAAGAAAATATATTGCCATTAGTGCATTTATCAATTATAAATCATATAAACTTATTATATTAAGTAATTATCATTAGAGCCAGACAATATATATATATATTTTTATCATATAGTGACCTTTGAGTAGGGGAGTGACTTTATTGCATCAGACATGTCACTTTGCTCACAGCTGATGGTTAGCCGTGGAGCTTAAGTTACTATGACGGTGAATACAGCTAAAAGCCACTTTCATGGTACCTAAAACCCAGGATTGGCTCAATCTAAACTGAAACTTACCTGGCTAGCCAGCGAAACTGGCTTCATGGTACAGGCCCCACATCAAGTTGTTTACATTTTGAGGTCAACAGCACTGCGCTAACAATAGCATGGGTTGAATTTCCAGGGAATGCATGAACTGATAGAATGTATACCTTGAATGCAATGCAAGTCGCTTTGGATAAAAGTATCCGCCAAATGCATACATGTGAATGACATTGACAAGCATATAAAAAAAAAAAATTTTATTCAAGAAGACTTTAACCGGTGAGACATTTGCCATTTTGCGCTTAAAACAATAATATCTTAGTTAAAGCCTAAAGTATTATTGACAAACTATACAGTTGTGGTCAGAATTATTGGCACCCCTGGTAAATACGATCAAAGATGGCTGTAAAAATAAATCTGCATTGTTTATTCTTTTTATCTTTCATTCAAAACAATTCACAAAAATCTAACCTTTCATTGAAGTAAAAGAATTGAAAGTGAGGGGTAAATCACATTATGAAATAAATGTTTTTCTCAAACACGTTGGACATTTATTGGCACCCCTAGAATTTTATTTTATATTTTTTAAATATATTCCCATTAATTTTTACATGTTTTACCACACCAGGGTGACTAGGAACATGAAATTGTCTAGCTATGACTTATTGTTCCACAGGAGTATAAATATGAGGAAACACAAAGGCTAAATTCCCTAAAATAATTTTTTTTTTTCAGTAAAATATCCAAAAACCACAAGGCCAGTGTTATATATTTTGTTAAATTGAGTACTTACAATATCCCAAATGTTTCCAACTATTTGTAAATTGTGAGAAAATTGCTATTTTAACCAAGGAACCGGGACGTGTGAGGGAGTCGCCTTTCAATTGCATCATATCTGCGTTCCCCTCGGTTTCCGATTTTATTTTGCAGAAACGCTTTACTCTGACTGCAGTGTGTAACAAGTCATAGCAGCCGCCGAGCGAACGCACAGAGTAAAGTCATAACATCATTTTCAACACACTCAGATATATATAATATGATAAACAGAGCTGCGTTACCTCATACTCATGACCGGAAAAGCGGAAATGGCGCAGGCGACTGTGGCATAATAAAAGTCCCGCCGGCAACTATGCCATTATAAAGGTCCCGCTGCTCGCGAAGTTTGTGTTGCGCTCTTCTTATTAAAGCTACACTGTGATATTTTCCCCCATCTAGCGGTGAAAAGGTATATGACCATCCAGTAAATATTACTTTCTGTTCCTCCCAATTCCGATTTCGTTTGAACTCCTACGGTGGCCGATTTAGTCCAAGATTAACATGGCTTCCAGTTCGACCTGGTCCATTAGTGTTGATTTGCCTGTTGTGTTGCCGTCTTAATTCTCTTTTTCGCTTCCTTGGCGACTCTGTTACATATCCTCGAGAGTAAGAGTGATCCTCCATCAGCAACAGACTTTCAAAAAGGCTTTCAGGTTTTCATATAGCAGTCTCAAGCAATCCCCCTCTTCACATTCGACACGGTGCCATCGAGTGTTAAAACGCGAAAGGCGAAGCTTGAATTTGTCCCTCTTTGGCTAATGTACTTTCAAGATGGAGGGGAAACATGGCGACCCCCATTCGAACCCCTTACCCGTATGTATTTTCAATGGCATATTATAAACTTACGAGAATACTTTATAACTTGAAAGAAGTAAATATACATTAATGAGCACATATATTTTTGAAAGAACTAAGTGTTTTTAGCTAAGAATAAACTAAAAAAGTTACACAGTGTAGCTTTAACAATCGCTCCTGCTTTATACTACAGTAACGTTAATAATAACATCCATGAACATGATTGTGAGGTGAAGACCACATGTCCCACGATTCTGCGCTCAAACTTGGCGTCATCAAACTACACCTTTTTTTTGAATAGGCAACCTCTAGCGGACGGAAAAGTTACATAGTGCAGCTTTAATCATCCATCAGAATGAGTAAAACCAAAGAATATAGTTCTGATGTGCAGCAAAAGATTGTTGAGCGTCACAAAATAGAAAACTGGCTGTAAGAAAATAGCTAAAGCATTAAAAATCCCCATTTCCACCATAAGGGCAATAGTTAAGAAGTTCAAGTCAACTAAAGATGTTATGAATCTGCCTGAAAGAGGACGTGTGTCTATATCGTCCTAATGCCCCTACAATCACCACATGTTGTTTGGGAGGGTTTCATAAAAAATCCTCCTCACTCGTTTAGAAACAAACTCCAGCATATTCAGTTGTCAGACACGACTGGAACTTCAAAAGGGACCTGGTTCTGTGATCAGATGAAACTTAAAAAAAAATAAATAAATAAAAAAAAAAGAGCTTTTTGGCAGCAAACATGCCAGATGGCCTATTTTTTTTTCTTTTTCTGGAGGTCCTGGACATCTTGTTCAGATACATGGTCTCATGGATTCTAGCAAATACCAACAGATGAAAACCTGACAGCCTCTGCTATAAATCATATAATGGGCCGTGGTTGGATCTTCCATCAGGACAACGATCCAAAACAAACATCAAAATCAACACACAAATCAGTTGCACCCTATAGAAAATGAGAAGCACCACCAACATGGATCTGGGAATCTGAAGGATCTGGAGAGATTCTGTACGGAGGAAGGGTCTCTGATCTCTGGTCAGGTGTTCTCCAAACTCATCAGGCATTATAGAACAAGACTCGGAGCTGTTATCCTGGGAAAAGGAGCTTGCAAAAAGTATTTAATAAAAGGGGGCCACAATAATTGTGGCCAACGTGTTTAGGAGAAAAACACTTATTTCATTAAGAGATTTTACCCACATTTTCCATTCTTTTACGTCAATGAAAGGTTCGATTTTTGTAAATAAAAGATCAAAAGTAAAGTTCTTTTTTTTTTATACCAAGGGGCCGATAATTCTGTCCACAACTGTATATCATTTGAAAGCTTACAAACTTAGTTTTTATATCTGGTGCATTTTGAAAATACATTTTGAAAGGAGCAGTAATTCAATCATTTGCAACAAGAATATTTTCATACTCATAAGGCGTGTCAGACCTTTATTTTGAAATAGCAATGAACATTGGTAGAAACCTCATGCCAAGAGTTCAAAAGATAACAGCCATTACATTTTTGAGGAAAAAAAGGGTCTGAATGTTTTAAATGTGAAGAAAAATATTATAGATTCGCTATTTGTGAAGCGCCGTTGAGCTGTAACACGTGTGTCTTCTTTCCGCACTTCTTTTGTGTTATATTAGAGGTTTTATTCAAATCAAATACTGCCAAACTGCCCATACTTCTTCTGAATAGGATGTCTACTTCATAACTTGTATGAAAATGATGGAAATATGTGGTTCAGATCAGATCACTCAAACAATATGGAAATGGAGGTGGCCTTATATGGTCAGTAATGGAGCTTCTGTTTGGTACGGTGCCCAAACAAAATATTACTGAAAGCTTTGAGATATCAACCTAAAATTTGGAACACAACTTGTTCATGTTTTGGCTTTGACTTTCTTGCAGATTTAGAGTAAAAGGTGTTTTAAAGCTGCAGTTCGTAACTTTTTTTTTGTTAAAGCTACACTGTGATATTTTCCCCCATCTAGCGGTGAAAAGGTATATGACCATCCAGTAAATATTACTTTCTGTTCCTCCCAATTCCGATTTCGTTTGAACTCCTACGGTGGCCGATTTAGTCCAAGATTAACATGGCTTCCAGTTCAACCTCGTCCATTAGTGTTGATTTGCCTGTTGTGTTGCCGTCTTAATTCTCTTTTTCGCTTCCTTGGCGACTCTGTTACATATCCTCGAGAGTAAGAGTGATCCTCCATCAGCAACAGACTTTCAAAAAGGCTTTCAGGTTTTCATATAGCAGTCTCAAGCAATCCCCCTCTTCACATTCGACACGGTGCCATCGAGTGTTAAAACGCGAAAGGCGAAGCTTGAATTTACGGGTATGTCCCTCTTTGGCTAATGTACTTTCAAGATGGAGGGGCAACATGGCGACCCCCATTCGAACCCCTTACCCGTATGTATTTTAAATGGCATATTATAAACTTACGAGAATACGTTATTACTTGAAAGAAGTAAATACATTAATGAGTGTTTTTAGCTAAGAATAAACTAAAAAAGTTACACAGTGTAGCTTTAAAAATGATCCAAAATCAATTGTGAGCAAGTACATAACCAGCCAGTGTTAGAAACAAGCCCGATTCACAACGGTAAGCTTGTAATATAATTTGAGTGGTATGGTGGATTTCCGCGGGAAATTCAAGCATGTCTTTGCGTCATTACGTCACATCTGTATACATAAAGGAGTCCAGCTAGTAGGCTATCGCATGTTCTGCAGCTCATTTATAGATTTTTCTCACAGCAGCTGGAATAATTAAACTTATCATTTTGATGGCGGATTGTAATTGAGGAATGCCCAAATGTCATCAGTGACAACTAGAGATTCGCCCGTGGTCAAAAGCAAAAGAGACTGTACAGAATCTACAGGTAACGCGAATACAGTCATGCAATGCTAATGCTGTAAACATTAACAATTTGTGAACTAAGTATAACTTCGTTTGATGTTAGGCTATATGAGCAACCGTTAGATTTAATTACCGTTGGTAGCGCGATTTATTGTAATGTTTTGTTCCAAAAAAGTGGCAGACATGTTATTTGTTCAGATGACATTTTCCGGTGAAAATTATTATTTAGGTTAGCCTACACTCCTAGACGTAGAATCTGTGATTCTGAAGTACAGTATCCACACCGCACAGACTCCTCAAAACATTAGATCCATCCTCGCTGAGGAGTCGCACAACCCACGTACAGATGATAATTGCAAGTTTCAAACAGAGATGGCAACAAAGAAGCAAAACTTATGGACTGCAGCTTTAATATACATTTCACTTTCACAATAAATTGCCAAGTGTCCTCTTTAAAACAAGACCAACCTTCGGTCTATATTCCAAAGCATTCTTGAATTACAACGAAGTTTGGATGGTGCATTTTCATGTCTATGCGAAGGGGTTATAGATGTTGCATGAGGACAAAAACAAAGCATTTTAAAGAAACAATTTAAGGAAAACACTTTTCACAAGGGGAACTGACTGAACAAGTCCAGCATTTTGATTTTCTTATCTAATGACATTTAGACATTATGCCTCCAAATACGTTTGAGGCTGCTGCAGTTTCAATCAGTGCAGTTAAAAACACCATTTAGCCTTTTCACATCTAGGCACAAAGAGAGAGGTAAACGAGGACAGATATTACAATATGGGGAGGATATTAAACCTCAAGAACCCTTAGTATCACAGGAGCTTCGTTTATAGCTGCAGATAAAGGAGGACATCCAAGAGAGGACTGTTTACTCCAGGACACTAATGCACAGCTCAATCACAGGCCCTGAAAGTTGCCTAATTGAGGTTTCAGTTTATAAATCTCGCACTAAAGAGTTAGTTTAAATCGACTGCCCTTGTTCTGACACAAACAGAAGAAATCCCGAAAGCATGGAGACAACAGACACGGCAACACGAAAAAGGGGCTTTTATTTCTGAACTGTTTTTATAAGCAGTCCAACACACATGTTCCTAGCTGTTCTGAAAAACAAAACAAAAAACCTAAAGAAAATAATTTTAATAACAATTATCATTCATTGAATAATATTATCAATAATTATTATAATCATCATCATCATCATCATCCTCATCATAACCTTAATGGTAATAACCCCAGACAGTAGTATTTGCGTTTGTTTGTGGCACATGAAAAAGAGTTTCGGTTGACTGTAAACCCAGATACTCGACAGCTCCGTGCCCTAGGTAAACCCACGCACAGAGGGACTAGCTCCCCGACCAGACAATAAATATGAAAGAGAGCAAGAGAGTCCTGTATTAAACGAACAAAAATAATAATCTGCAACTCGTAGGTACAATATCTAAACTTTTATGTGCAAGATCTGAGCTGATTCTTCACCACAAATAGTTGAACTCACATCAAACCCGATCCCTTCCCGAGTCAATTTGTGTGTCTACGTCGTAAAATCTTTTAAATAAACCTAAGCTCATTTGTTTTCATTTCATATACACATATATACTTAGATTTTTGTTAGTTTGTTTTTCTATTTTGTTGTAATTCCTATTTATCGTCCTCTTCCATTTGGAAAACCTGCGTTCGCCCACAGACAAATTCACCGCTACGGAACAGACACACAAGCACTTGAATGAAGCAAACACTGACGAAGTGAATGAAAAGCTAACGTTAAAATTAAATATAAAACCCCTGAATAAAACATGGATATTTAGGACTGGCGGAGGTGCCACCCTTCTTGAGAAACACGATACATGTCAGTAGCTTCGAGGCGTATATCGTCCATGACGTAGGATCGTTCGGCACATTTGTTCCACGTCACCTGAATTTGGTCACAATTTTGTACCCTCTCTCAAACTCGTCGACACTCGCCTGTTAAAACGTACCAATTTTAAGTCTCGAAAATAGGCGTCGCGTCCCATGAGCTTTTCATTGGTTCAAGGACATTCTCCTACAGTCGTTTGGCACATTTTTGTTTTTCATCAGCCCGTGAAGCGTGATGGAAAAGTGCAGTGATAATATTTCAAAACATTTTGGTCTCAAAATAAAACCCTTGAAGGGCACTAAAACATCCTCAGGATGGCACCTCCCCGACACTTAAAGGCTACAAAAACTGGT
Organism: Romanogobio albipinnatus; assembly: GCA_023566225.1. Taxonomy (NCBI): domain Eukaryota; kingdom Metazoa; phylum Chordata; class Actinopteri; order Cypriniformes; family Gobionidae; genus Romanogobio; species Romanogobio albipinnatus. The sequence goes on along the minus strand of CM042259.1, from coordinate 40,915,497 downwards.
CCGACTCGCAAAACCCTGCAATTTTGGCAGAGCGTCGCATGCAAATCACTCGAAATGCACAGACGGGAGTCGTAGAAAAAGAAAATTACTGCATGAAAAAAAAAAGAAGAAAAGAACCTGAATACACATGAAGAAAACACTTCTTTAAAATCATCTCATGCCTGTTAAGCTGTGCTTGTTTTTCCATTCCAAAAAACAAACAAAAACTAAATAAATGCACATAACATGCTCAAAAAAATATGTCATCTATAGAAATCTGCATTTGCGTCACATTCAAAACAATATAAAAATTTAAACTATATTCAAACCAAGCCTTACAACAAATGGTTTTAAGTTGTCTCTCCTTCCACGATCCAAGCAGCCCACCTTTCCGAACACCTGTGAGTGCGAGCGTACTACCTTCGTTCTTAATAACAGTGTGTCTGCCCGTGAATGGATAATGGTGATGCCGCGTCGCACGTCTCGCCCTCGGAAGCGCCGGCATAACTACGCACAAAGACAGACAGACAGAAGACCTCCTCGCACCTCATTATGAGATAAGTCATCCAACTCTCCGCTCTGTCACACCGATGGTCCTAAAAGAGGCGCGAACGCACAGTTCTCTCAGCCTGAGGTTTGCACGTGCCGCAGATTGACAGATGTGAACCCCGCCCACCCCGCCCGCCCCCAAGCTGAGACATAGGGACAAACACAGACAGGCAGAGACAGAGATTCGCCATATATGCAAACATTGTCAAGAAGATTATACTGTAGATGCACAGAGAAAGGATTCGTATATACAGTCGGATAAAAGACTCCAGGGATGCTGCTGCTGCTACTTCCTAAGTGGTCCCTCTAACCGAGACATCATGCATCGTCAACCGTCCACTGGCGTTTATGTACGCCGAAGCTGTTCAAGCGCAGTTCCGTTTTTTCAACACTGTTCTCGGAGCCGTTCACCGGGAGATCGAGGTGACGCAGCCTGGACTCGTGGAATTCTCAGGTGTCTCAAGTCAACGTTTATTTCATTGGCACTTTTTGCACTTCTGCGGGTTCATGGGGAAGGGGATGGGTTCAAGAAGGGGGCGTGTCCTCGTAAACATCCTGCCACATTCCTTCCCATTGTGTCAAGCAGCGTAAATCACTCCACCCTCGAAAAAAACGAACAGAGAAACAAAAAAATACATTCAAGGTGAAAGAAAACAATTCTTTCAGGTGACAACATGGGGGCATATCCTTTAAAGCAACAACACCTACTTTTTGCATCGTGTACACACACACAACGGGCACGCAGCAACCCAACTGAATTTGGTTTTTACAAGGGCTGAGCACCAAAAAAAAAAAGAAAGAAATAAAACTGCTCCCTAATTTTTACACGGTACGTTGTGAGAGCACAACTTGGATGTGCACAACACTTGCAACTCATGCGGTTACACTTGTTCAATCCGACAGCGAGTATCAAGGAAGTGTCGAAGACTTTTGTACTTTACAAGTACAGGACAGGGGTCGGGTGCCACAACAGTCCACAATTTAGTATGAAACTGCATGCATGCCATGCGCCCACAATGTTGACAGAAAGTGGTGCAAAGCATACGCTTCAAGAATGGCACAGTCCGTGAGGTGGCCTTGGCGTTTCCACAAAGGACATGGAAAGACAATGGGAGTGATATCGTTCAAGCCATCGTCTCACGCCATTGAGATTGTTTTCATCTGATTAGCTCTCTCAGGCCGCATGGCTCTAGTTTCCCTTGCCGAAAGGGATCCACATGCTCCCGCAGCAGAGGTACTGATACTGTCCGGCTCTAGCACACTGCCACTTGGGAAAGAAGCTCCAAGTGGACATTGGTTGGGTTTTTGGGACCCTTACAGCAGAGGCCTTTTTCTTTGCCTATTTGAGCATGCCAGCGTGTGCAAGGAGAATGTGGGGATCACAGAAGAAACAAGAGTGACATGCTCACAACAGAGGTGCAGTATCCCAGCCTGCACCACTGGTCAAAACAAGGTCCCAGGTTCAGCATTGACATCACTGATTGTTCTTGAGCATTATCCTGGAGTGACACCAACCCCAAGGAACTGTGTGTGTGTGTATGTGTGTGTGCGCATTTCATTGACAGACAGTTGAGGAACAGCAGGGCACAGTCCAGCAGAACCTTCCAAGATGGACCATGTGGCGACTCACTGTGCCGGTTGGGAAGCTGATGGTGCTGGACAAGCGTTTTGCTGGGAGAGAGTGTGAGAGCGTGTGCATGTGTGTGTTGATGAAAAGGATGGAGAGGAGCAGTTGACAAGGGTGGCGGGAGGTGGGCGGCTCACAGGCCGTTACTGTTGCGATGAGTGAGTGGAGGTTTGGACAGTTCCACCACGTTAGTTCGCCCCTTGCCGATGACTTTGGGGGCACGACGCAGCAGCTTCTGGGCCTCGGTGAATGCTTCGGTGAGCTCTTTCTTCCACTGTACGAACTCTGGGTCACTCTGTGAGAAGAGGAAGAACATTAGCAATTTCATCCTCACCTGATTTGTAATTTAAGAACACTAATGGATAAAACCCTAGTGAGCTACCTAGACAGCATTTTAGGCACCATTTAAAATGATACAGTTTTGGACAAATGCATCTTTTGTAGATAAGGCAAAACCAGACAGCATTCTGAAAGCCAGTAAAGGGAGGTTAATTTTAAATAAAACTATTTTTTTCAAAAAAGTATTGATGTCTAATTTTTTACGTCGGCACGTAAGTGCATATAATGTAACCAACACAAACGTATAGTGAATCGGGGATTCAGGGGTAATGCCATGATGTATACGGCGTGTGTGTGTATGCTCCTGACTCTTTAGCACCACCCACCTGCACGTGCTCGGCTGTTTTCAGAAAGAATCGGTACAGCGTATCTGTCTTTTACAAATATGATCAAACTAATGACTCTTCAGAGATATGAAGGATGGAATACTACACTATAGTAGGGATGGGTCGCGATTTTCGAATATTCGATAGTTGATTTAATTATAGACTATCGAATAGTTTGTGCGATTATCGTCCTCAAAAAAATCCCCATGTTTTCGGTGTGGTGACGCGTTCATGTAACGAGAGGGAGGCGCTGCCAATAAAGCACCTGAAGCTGTCAGTCTGCTCTCAGGGTGTTTATACTGGGCACGTTTGCTGCGGTCCGAGCGTGATTCTTCCCTCCGCCTGTTGGTCTGGTTTCACACTCAACTTGAACCCTAGTGCGTTTGCGTTCATCTAACGTCATCACAAACGTGCACGGGCATGATAGTAAACAGAACGCGGGTCAAATATATTGGGCTTTTTTAAATTAATTTGGTGCTATTATGTGCAGCTGAGTAAACAACACTTGGGTTAACCGTATGTGTCGCTCGCAGGTGGCTTTGCTGCTTGCAAACTGACTCTTTTGAGAACACGTGAATTGCCATTCATTTGCTGCCCTGATTGCACTCTATGCGCGAATACACTGCAGGCTCGCACTCGCGATCGTATCTCAGGTAAATCATCAACACTATCATCACTTACGTGTATGTTATTGAACTAATGACATTGCAATCGGCTAAAACGCATGGGCTGGTTACTTTTCTTCCTGAACACCCGAGTGTTGTTTCGCATGCACGTCAATCGCGGCACAGCTTCGAGTGCAACCGAACTCCGGTTGTGTGTTCTCGGGTTCGATACCTCAGTGCACACCAAGCTCTGTATGTAAGCTTTCACATTAGCAATTTTTCATGCGAACCGTGCTCCATTTCGAACTAAACTGCCAGAGTAAAAACACCCTGAGACAACAGAAGAAGAACACATCGCCTCACGCGCACACTGTAGACTTTAGGCATTTAACGGTTGCGGTAACTTGGGGCGATGTCAAATAACAGTCATATGTTTCAGGATGTTACACTAATTATATGGCTTGAGTTGATATAGCCTATTCCCTAATGAATTAAACAGTTTGTTATCATACAGATTGAGAGTGTAAATGGTCTCTCTCCCTCTCTCTCTCTGTTTATATGCGTGTAGCCTTTACATGCGTGCATGCGGGGGAGGAGTTGCGATTTTCGAATAAAAATCGAATAATTCCCAGCGATCTTCGAATATTATTTTTGCTTGAAATGCCCATCCCTACACTATAGGTCCTCAAGATTAACATGAGATTGGCAGAAACTGTGTTATGCACCCTGATTTGTTCTGATATTTGATATTACTGATTTATAATCATAAGAAAACTTACTATAGTTTGATACAGATGCAAAGGGAACAATACAAGTGAAGCAAGATAATACAAGAGCAAAACGGGAAGAGAGAAACCCACGATGAGAACAGCATGAAGGTGCCCTACCTCGCACTGCAGGACAAACTGTTTCCCTCCTTTGATCCTCAGCAGGATGCACTTTTTGTCCTTGATCTGCGTCTCCTCCACAGTCACGATCTGCTCCATGGTCAGCAGGTTTTGCTGGAGGGAGGAAAGACTAATTAGCGCATCCCTTCAAGAGTCTTCTCACACTATCCTACAGAGTTTGCGAGGAACACGCCATGCTACCCGCTAGCTCTGGATGGGTGGGATTTTATCCTATTCTTCAGGTATATGCATCTATGGGCGTCACTCCTAGAGGTTGTCCCAGGCTACGAGGGAGAAAAGACACGAATGACAAGCTGTTCTTGTACTCAAGTGAGTCAGTGTTGGTACAACAGGCTGCAGACGTAGCGTCTCATGTAACCGTCTACATCGGATACCTGATTCCCCTCAGACTGAAGGATAATGGAAGACATTTCACTTCTGTACAAACATTTTTCCTCTAAACGACACGACCACATGCAGTCTGGTTTCTAAGGACCTTGATTTAAAGTATGTTTCTATGTGAAAACTTTCCCCAAAGAAGCCTTTTGCTCACCGTTCCAGCTGTCAGAATAGAAAATGATTTTCAAACACCACTATACAATCACAGCACAAAACAAGGGATGCAGTGATTGGAAGTTAAAAAAAATACTAAGGTTAGGCAGAAACTTTTATACTATGGTAACCGTAAATAAGACAATATAATTATTTTTTACTTAAATTAATGGATTTTTAAAATATTACATAACTGTTGTAATGGCTTTTTTAATAATCCAGATAATTAAATATTTTGGTGTAATATTATCATATATCCAAGTCCAAAAACATAAAAATAAAAAATAAAATAACATTTTGTTCACTGATCTAGTTGCCAGATTAGAAAATAATTGTTCAAATAACACTGTATTAGAGTATGTTTGTGTTATGATCAAATATAAATAAATAAATATATACAACTTATAATACAAATGACAATATTATATATCTATACTAAGGTTGGGCAGTATGAACCAAATTTATTTAACAGAAAGATATGTATTTTTAATATTAGATTATGTTGTAATTGCTACTTTTGAATAATCAAGTGAATTTAATATTAAATTGATAATTAATAATAATATTAACTATTTCTATCTGGAACAGGATGGGTGAAAACTAAAAGATCATACATAAAATGAATGAATGAATTAAGTCTGACATAAGTTTAAACGGCACAATATATAGTGCTTTAAAATCAAATTAAATAAACTAATTCATTAAAGCCAGGTTGCCTCTCTAAAAGTGAAAACTAACTAAAAACATCTGCAATGTAGTCAAGAATAAGCATCACTTCTTCCAAATCTGACTTGTGAGTGGTTTCCATGCATCTCATATCCAACATACTCCACAGGAAGTGCATTTACCCTTCAGATTGAAGATTCGGGAGCTCAGGGAGTTGAAAATGCAGGAAATTGGTGAAATCTGCACTTCTTTATCTTAGTTACAGATCAGGGCAGAAACTCTCTGGCCCCTGGGAATCTGCAGTGACCTACTTCTGCATTACACAGACCTGTGCGCAAACGCAATCGCTTCCTCCGGACGGGAAAGACTGAGGGATTGGTTTAGCGGTGGAAAGAAGCAGAGGATATTAAAAGGAGAGGTGGGCGTCTCAATGGTTTGCGGCTTCACTTAGCGCGGCTGCAGGTGAACCTACGTCACTATGGGAATTTCGCAACAGGATGGAGCACTACGATCTAAAGTGATGCTATTCCTCCTCCCCTTAGAATATTTAACAAAATCCTGATCATTCCTGGTCTAAAACGGATGATGAAAAATGAAAGGAGGGGGAATCAGCTAAAATGCACCAGACTCACCTTCAATTTATGTTTTTTTAAAGTTTTAGTCCAATGTTCCTACAGCGCAGGGACAACACAGGCAATGTTCATTCTCAAAAAATGGTCTTTTAACCCCTTGTATAGATTCAAACACAAAGAAAACGCACAAAAAACACTTACCCGAGACTCTCCTTCGCCTCTCCACTCAACGCGGTTGGGAAATAGGTAGAAATACCGCCGCTGCCACTGTGTCAGGAAGGGGTTTCCTAGCTTCAGCATGTAGCCATGCATAATACAGTCCTTCCCCAGCGCGTAGTCTGCACAAACACCACACAGACACTCGCAATTACATAATGTTCAATTGTTGGACACTCAACATCATATTGGTATAAATAGCTGTATTTACTTCAATTTTGGCATTTTCTCATTCATATTCATTATATTTTTTTGTGTTCTGGAGAAGAAAGTCACATTTAGAAAGACATGAGAGTGAATAAACGACCTAATCACAGTTTAACACAATCCAAATCCTGCTCACAACTCCTGTGCTTGTATCTTGGGGTCGTGACGCATGCGATTAAATCGCTGTTTGCTAAATTACATGGACTCTTTCAGATCTATTTCTGACCATCACACAGACGGTCATGTGATGGGTGCTGTGTCTTTCCCTTGAGGGAAGCATGTGGCACCAGCACTGCTAACAAGTATGTTTGGTTCAAGCCTGCCCTCGAGGTTGCTGGTGGAACTGACACTGGACCCGTGAAAGACGATTAGCTGACGTCACCTGGGCCTTTAATTCATGCTGGAGAATTTAGCACTACTGTAGCAGAGGCCGTTTTCTTCTCTCGGCACCGCTGTGTGAAATTACTGCTTGTCATTTCCGTATACAGCTTATGATTTAATGCAAACTGGAGTTTCCACAAAAAAACAATCTCTTGGACCCCTTAAAACCTGGGTAAATGACCGAGTGCTACAGAGACAATGCGACGCCCAGAGCGGCTGTTCATTAGATTTCATGAAAACACATTCAAAATATTTCTCTTGACCCTCTGGAAGTCCCAAATACAAGTCACTCCCAAACAATCCACTACAGTTCTCAGAAGATAGAAAAAGAGTTTGCTGAATAAGAGCTGGAAGCAGGATGTTTACAAACAGTATTTTACAACCAGCTGTTCTGTGTACATTGCCATGACACAAACTCTAGGCACAAACTTGTATATGAAAGTGTATATAAACATTTTTTGTTTTGTTTTAAATATGTCCACCAATATCAGGGCTATATTTCAAGATAAATAAATAAAAAATGGATATAAAAATTATAAATAAAAATGTAGTGTACATTTTTATTTTATTTTTAATTATTATTATATATTAATTATTTTTTTAAAGAATAAAAAAGTATGACTTTTTTGAAAGAAATGAATACGGATATTCAGCATTAAACTAATCAAAAGTGACAGTAAAGACATTTATAAATGTTACAAAATATTTCTATTTCAAATAAACACTGTTCTTTTGAGCTTTCTATTCAAAGAAAAAGTACTACGATGATAATAATAAGAAATGATTCTTGAGCAGCCAATCATCATATTAGAATGATTTCTGAAGGGACACTGAAGACTGGAGTAATGATGCTGAAAATTCAAATTTACACAAATTTATCACAATAATAAAATACATTTTAAAATGTTTTTAAATAGAAATAGTTCCTTTAAATTGTAATTTCACAAAATTACTGTTATACTGTATTTTTGATTAAATTAATTTAGCCTTGGTCCGCTTGAGATTTCTTTCAAAAAAAATCTTACCGACCCCAAACTTGTGAATGATAGTGTATATTATTTTATATAAATATAATATAAAATAACATTTCAATAATAAGCCATCGTACATAAAAAAAATGAGAATTTTGGGGATTGTGCACAGAAATTAATCTGACAAAAAAAAAAAAATCCTAATGTGCAGTGTCTCACCCTCTTCATGGCCTTGTTGCTTGTTTTTGGCCCGCTTCCGCGCCTCATTCTTATCTGTGTCACTGTTGACAGCATCATACACCGTCTCGGCCACCTCCTGCTGCCAGCGCTCGGAGATCACCAGCGGAAAGTTCTTATAGAGCTCCTGATCACTGTCAAGCAGCTGAGGGAGACACACAAAGATGAAAATAACATTCAATTCAGACGGTCTCTTTCTGTCTAAATGGGCAGTCTCAGTGAGAATAAGTAGCAATGTGGACCAGAATTTATGCTGGAAGTCAGATTCTGGCTACAAGGGAGTAACTTAAAAAGCTAAAAAGAGGAAAATTCCTCCAGATTTCCAAGCATGAAAGACAAGCTTAAGTGCTCTTAGATTTCATACAGTTCTCTCAGCGCCGGACACAATCTTGGGTCCACTTGAAAAAAAAGTAGTTCACTTTGATGGTCACTGAGCTGAAGCAAAGACATCAGCCTTGAGCACCAAATGGAATAAGTGAAAAGTTTGGTCCCATGGTGACTGGTTTTACCTTAATTCCCTTGGTGTCCTCCTCGTCAAAGGAGCCGATGTCGAAGGCGTCTGCAGCGTTGACCTCTCCTCTGGGGGGAATGAGGGGTGGGGGGTACTGCAACCAAATAGCAGATGCAGAGAATTCGTATTACACAAACCCTCTGAAAAATGATCATGGCAGGAATGTGCAAAACAACTGACTCGTTCATCTTGCAGAATTACCGCGCATGTAAATCAGGAATACCAAGCATTTGTTAAAGCATTATAAGCAAGTCAACCAGGTAAGAGTTGAATCACAACATTAACTTTTATTTAAAGCAAGAAGTATTTGAGAATTGGGCAAAAAGACAAAAGGTACAAGACTGTTTGTCTTGATTGAGGGAAAAAACTACAATCCCATAAAGCATTGTGAATGACGATTAAATACGATGGGGAAATATAAAACTATTATATATACACACATTTTGAAGTATTTTGATAGCATAGCAAGACTCTAAAGTGGCTTTCGCACCGGGTAGTTCTAGGAACGTAGTTATAGGAGCTAACCACCAGGGCGGTTCCCCGAGAACTAAAAGCTCCCCTAGGGCCATTTTTCTGATTGCATTCGCACCGCCAGCAGGAACTCTGAAGTGACGTAAGCCGTGCTTGTTGTGACTTTTGTTTTGATTGCACGGTGGACCTTTATTTTGACGGTGCTGAGAACGCCAGAGCCTGAGCACACAGCTCTCACATTCTCTGTCTTCATTAGTTTACGATCTGTTTAACAGTCCTGTCTAATATGCTATTAGATAGAACTGTTATACAAAGAAAGTAGACAGTGTATGAAATAGTATAAGCGTTTGCCGTGTGGTTGATGTCCAATGTTGCTAACTGAGCAGAAATTAGCTCCTATTGTGCTGGGTTAGATCCTACTCTGAAGTAGGAGCTAAATTAGTTCCTCCAAAATTCCTGCGGTGCAAACACGCCAATGGTTCTAGGAACCATGAAAAGGTTCCTCCGGTGCGAAAGCCACTTATTACGTCATTACTGGTGCTTCATGGGAGTGGGCGTTCCCTTCAAGCTCTTTTGGCATGATTTGCTCACCAATCACAAATTTTATGTACAGCATCATGGGTAATGCAGTTTATCACCACCAATTCGGTTAAAAATAATGCAAATGGATCGCTACAATAAAAGTAACAACATCAATTGACAACCTTGTGATGGTAGTTATCATTAAAAATGTATTTACATATGGAGAAAATTAATGAGTTTTTTACTTCTGGAACCCAACTGTTGCACTCTGACTCTATAACTAACTATAAACTTTTATTTAAAAACAAAAAACAACAAAAACAACAGTCCTCATCAAACAGAAATCTACAGATTGGGCACACTAATGGGAACACTGCTCACAGGAAATGTTTTGAGGTCTGACAGTAATTGTCTTACGAAAATGTATTGTTGAAGGCTTCACTTTGTGCATTGATGGTGCAGTAAAGGGGATGAAATTGGAGTCACAACTTCCTGGAGAGGATTTTAGCGTGCTAACAGCCACTGTAAGCACTCTAATACACACTCTCCACGATGATGCTTGTCTAAATTCATTCCTTTTAAAGCAGCACCACTAAAAAGAAAAAAAATCTTAGCCTCACTAATCAATTGTTGGATGACAAGTCAACCATCCGGACTCTAAATTTGATCAGTTAAACATTGCAGTTACACAAAAACGTATTCTAACACACTATACGTTATGAGCAATTCAACAAGGCTTCTTAGGGCTGATACTGAAAACAGAAGGTTAAAGATCTCACCTTCTGGAGATAGACCTGCTGCCAATCGATTCCCTTGAAGAACACATGCTCCTTTACCTCTGACGCCCTACAGCGTGTAAGAGAGATCACATTCAGACAAGTGTAAGTCAAATTTATTTCTACAGCACTACACACAAAAGACACCGTTTCGAAGTAGCTTTACAGAAAATCACGATGCTAATGTTTGTAATATCTTAATATTTTTATGCCTTATAGCTGTATTGAGCAGAGCATAATTTACATAAAAAAACAGGCTATAGAGTATATATTGTTTTACAGGTAAAGTAGGATGTCCTTAATTAACCATCCCCACTTCTGACCAGCAGGTGTCAGCAATTCAGAATGAGCTGCAAATAATTCCCAGCATGCTCTTCTGTCTAATCTAAATGTTTTCAGACAGTCGCTCCGTCCAGACAAGAGGCATCAAACTATTTTTTTTAATTATGTGTGTAGTTCACTACTACCAAAATACTATATACTATATATATATATATATATAAATATTTTTTTTTATTTTTTATCATCAAACGTGACAGCAGTATTTCAGATGTCTAATCTTGAAGACGGAGACTTACCCCCGCCCCAGACACCCCAATCTTTTGGCAACATCTCGCTGTAAGAGCCCTTCCAAGAGAGACTTGAGCTCAGGTGAGAAGGAGTCAGGCAACTCCACATTCTAATAAAACAGAGGAACAGGAAGTGGCTCATGAGTTTGATTGATGTCAAATTAAACATGGCTTGCTATGCATGCAGTGTGGCCTGTTGTCTGACAATTTAAATGAGTGAGTGTTTGCTTTTGTTTCATTAGCTTTCCTTATCACTTCTCATCACTTCCACATCACACAGAACATTCATTAATAAAATACAAATATGCAGGAACAGCAAACTTTCTAGTTGCCATCCAAATCAACAGAGCATTAACAGAAAAGAGTGCTTAACCGTATTTAAATATCCTCATAATCATACAAATGAATGTGAGGACAACCAAAAAAAAAACAATTCACTTACATAACCGGGAGTGCGCCAACTGCACATTCAAATCAAGGTCAACATTCACCAAAGTCACAATAAACGCAGACAAACGCAATTCAGGCTGTCAGGTTCTATCATAGTAACGCTGAACTATAGGTTTTTAGCATGTTTCATGTAGTTGCTAAATAAACTACCATTAAAAAGTTTCTATTCAAAGAACATTTATAAAGAAATGTTTCTTGGGCAGCAAATATTACAATATTTCTGAAGTAACATGTGACACTGAAGACTGGAGTAAAGATGCTGAAATATTGCCATAATGATGCTTCGCCATAACATAACATACAGATACATTTCATTTTTAAATGCATATTAAAATAGAAAAGAGTCATTTGAAATTGTAATAACATCTTACAATTTTACTGTTTGAGAGTATTTCTGATCAAATAAATGCAGCCTTGGCGAGCATAAACTCTTTCAAAAAACAAACCAAAAAATCTTACTGACCTCCAAACTTTTGAACAGTAGTCTATGTTGGCCAATCAACCTCTGCGTCATGATTAAGTTTTCCAATCCAATCTTAACTAAATCTGATGGGAGTATAAAACCGCTTATTTTACAAGTTACCTTCTAAATCCTTGACTAATGAAATCTGGAGATCATTTTCCCTGGGAGGTCGGCATCCGAAAACAAACCTCAGAAGCTAAATTATTGTGTCAGTCCACTGGAATGTCTCATTTCATCAGAGGAAAAAAAAAAAGATTTACTGCTGGACAGTGTAAAAAGGAAAGAAAATCAAACCTCTGTACATTGTGTCAGCACTGTCAGTCCTGGCTCAAAATCTTTGTGTTCCAGTTTCCAAACAAAACATGATCATCTTGCTTGTCAGAGGAAAACTGTTTAACGCCTTTGCTGAACACCCTGCTTGGACACCGGACATGTCTTTGTGCTGATTTCTGAACCGTTTTTCCCAAGTACTTTATGCTTGGGATTAGGGATGTTACTGATAAATTGTCAATAATATATTTAATCAATCAAATTAATCGATCGTCGATTAAGCAGTTCATTCAACACTGAAGTCTGATAGCACCTCCACTACCTACAGTGGTGGCCAAAATTATTAGAACGCTTGGCATTTGGGAGTTGTCTTATTGGGCCTGGATTTATTTTCCAACAGGACAATGACCCGAAACATTCTTCTAACTATTGCCGGAACTACCTGCGACGGAAGGAATCTGCTGGAACATTGAACTGGCCCTCTCAAAGTCCGGACCTCAACCCCATCGAGCACATTTGGGGCGAGTTGGAAAATAAACTGGACAGATCTATTGTACATACAAAGGAAAGCTTTTGGTTTCAGTTGTATGGGATAACATTAGTGTTTAAGTTCTCGGAGGAAAAATATTGACACTAGGCCAGAGAGATGTAGAGCTGTAATTGCTGCAAAAGGTGGACATACCAAACATTAAAGGTATATACTAAAAGTAGATAAAAACAGTACGACTCACTTCATCTGATATTTGATGGTCAGAGCAACCATCTGCATGTTTCATGAACATTATGAAATGAAATCATGTTTTGGAGGCAAAAAAGGTCAACATTTTCAGATCTGTCAGGTGTTCTAATAATTTTGGCCACCACTGTAATTAACGCTGCAACAGTTGAGAGCATGAACACTTTTTTCTGTTTAAAATAAGTGCATCATCCGGGTATTTAAAGTGCAGTGCGAGTCAGTGAGAACACACTACTCACACGATTTATACTACAAAATGTCATAGAATAGTAGCCTGGATGCCAGTCGAACTTAGCCCCGCCCACAACATTTGAGGTCGGGAAGTTCATTCTGGATTTGATCCGTTGTTGAGCCATTATGCTCAAAGCAGAGCTGTTCAGACCAATCAAATAGTTGTGGGGGGCTTTATACGATGATGGAGAGATGATCAACAGTAACGAAATCATCCACGTCACCAAAGAGCGCTAAGCGCTAATTGTAAATGGAGATCCATTTCCCTTTACTATTTCTCTCAAAAATGATGATCGTGTTGGTAAGTACCCCGTGTATCCTTAAATTCTTTTTACAACACCGGAAAAGATCATTACACTCATCATCATCTTCTACTTCTTTCAGTATGCGTGCAGTTGAGTTCTGTTGACAACTATGCGTCACTCAACATACTTACTCCGTTGCTCTGATTGGTTGTAGGTCTATCCAATTGAGTGCATTTTCTTTCCTGGTTCGGTTGAAACATGCCCCATAATGACAGCCCAATGTAGCAGTATCAGACTCATGACGACGTCAGGATAATAGAATAGTGCATAAGCACGCAAATTGGGAAGCACTCTATGTTTTAAGTCATAATGACTCTTTGAAACTACCTTCATAAGCAGCGAAATAGAGTGTGACATTAACAAGTTGTTGCAAAGTATTCTGGGACTGCCTTATCTCTGAAAGATGCATGCAATGCTGCTTATGATTTTAATCAAACCCAGCTGTCTCAGAAGGTAGCATATTTTTGCCTTGGGAGAATTGACGCCTAAATAAACAGCTCGCTTGTGTCTTTGTTTTAAAGGGAAACTACAAAAAGTCCCAAATCAGCATTAAAAACAAGTGACTTCCTTTCTGGTGACTGTACAACAGTCAAGAGCGTGGCAGCTCGGTGAGGACTAAATTACTGCAATGGTGAGAGGAGGACAGTAAATGCAAAGCGTGGATGCAAATTCCTCTCCATTAGCGTTCCCTTGTTAAACAGTGGGTGTAGAGGCACAGGTGCTCCAATGATGAAATGCTCCCTCTTCACTTCCATGGAAAGCTGTGGCTCGTTTATCTATCTCCTGTTTCACTGCAATAGCCGTCATTCAGCATAAAGGAGCTCTACAAAAGACACTTTCCAGTTTGAACTTGAAGTTTGAATAGGTAACACTTCACTTAGTCTTTAAAGCTTTAACTACGATTTGGGTGGTTGCAATTTTACATTAGATCTCTCTCATATATATATGTAATTATGTGTGAAGGTACATAAAGACAAACAACAGAGAATGACAAAAACAAAGCTGCGAGTAGTTGCTTACCATGGTAAGGGTCATGCGGTCAATCTCATGTTTGTCTTTGGTCTTGTGCTGTCTGAATGGACTGTGCCTATGAGAACAGCAGAAACAGAGTTCATGTAAACGCACACAAAGTGCTCAGTCTCACAACGTCAAATAGAAAGACACATGTGGTGATTTAGCAGTGACAGATAGGTGGGAGGGGGGTTTCCATGAGAGTTCAAAATCGTTTCAATCTCAGTTGTTGACCGTGAGACACAAGCAAATCATTGTCTTACTTGTCGCCTAGGTGTAAAGCAACAATTGAGATGGTTTGACATCCTTCAGATGGCTTATTGGTGTTGATATTGATAATTTACTAAATTCTCAAAAAGTAAAAATAAAATGATATGAATTATTTATATAAAATTACAAATAAACATTTATAATCATGGATACATATATTAACATTGAACAAGTAAGATTTAAAATGCTATAAATTATTTTTTATAAAATTATAATAAATAATTTTACATACACACAGTATGCATATACACATAATGAACAAAATCATAAACGCAACATTAAGATTATATGAACATAAAAAATTATATGTACACAAAAGGCCTATTTCTCTCAAATATTGTTCACAAATCTGTCTAAATCGGTGTTGGTGAGCACTTCTCCTTTGCCGAGATAATCCATCCACCTCACAGGTGTGGCATATCAAGATGCTGTTTAGACAGCATGATTTTTGCAGAGGTGTGCCTTAGGCTGGACACATATGTACATTTATTTATGTGGAGTGTAAAGTTTAAATGTATAGAGAGCTTTCCATCCCTGTTCTGACCCGCTTTCATTCTGCTTTGAAGTGTGTGTGACATACAGCTCAATGGAAAGACATGCACCAGACCCCGCCCCCCCATTACATCTTACTCTCACCCCCCACTCTCTACCTAGCAACCGTTTCAGTGGTTTCCACCCCCTCTCTCTCTGCCTTTTTTCTCTATGATGTCTGCTCCTGACCTCCTGCTTCCAAACCCCTGACATTTAAACCTTACACTTCACATCAAACAGGTGAGAAACACAGACAGAGACTAAAAGAGAGAGAGAGGAGACAGATAAAGAATTCATGAGCGGGCCGCTGCAGAGGGCGGTCTTACCCTCGCAAGAGTTTGAACAGCATGCAGCCCAGAGAGAACCAGTCGGCGCTGCTGTCATACGCTGTTCCTTTCTGCAGAACCTCAGGTGCCATGTAGCCATGGGTACCTCTGCAAACACAGCAATTAATGCACATTAAATTCAAAGCGTACACACCCCCCAGGCTGAGCACACACTGACCGTAAACACAACAAAACTCATTCTCATACATAACAGTCAAAAGAACTGCTAGATTACACATAAAAAGGTAATTTTATGTGTCCACACTCCCAAAAACGAATTACTAGCATTTTACATTTTGTTTTACATCCTCTCTCTGACCTTTTGAATTTACTAGGATGTCTGTGCTACTGTGCCTTTAAGATTGTACCGTCTATATTTAAATGAGAACATTTGATTTTTTTATTGAAATGAGCATTAAATTGGTGCTGACATGTAAAGGTATGTAAAATATGTAAAATTGTCCCATCTGACATCATATCCACAAGAATTAAATTTTTTCAACTTTGTTTTTATAACATCAGTTTGTCTGCTTATTGCCCTACCAATCAAAAGTTTGGGGTCAATAAGATTTCTTTTAAATAAATTATTTTTGTTCAGCAATGACGCTTTAAATTGATCAAAAGTGTAATGTCACAAAAGCTTTCTAATTCAAATAAATGCTGTTCTTTTTAACTTTCTATTCCTCAAAGAAAAAGTATCACTGTTTTCACAAAAATATTAAAAGGGGTACATCAGCGCTGGAAAGATGAATGTGTATTAAAATGTATTGTGTATAAATGTACTTTTGGCTCATATGGATGAAAGACAACAACTCCCAGAATGCACTTGCTTCACTGACCTATGAGGACACTCCCAAGCCACGCCTACCGGTTACATCTCTTGTCCAACGTGGCACTACCCCACCGTCATGTTAATTTTTATAGTAATAAAATTAATTTAGTTCAGTTGGAGAACAGACATTACAATTAAAAACTGAACGTGTCTGCTCAATACAGCACGAGCCGAACGAGAGACAGCAGAGTCAGACTTCATTCTTCAGAGAGTGTGGAGCTGACAGACCAGATCGCGGAAGATTTGGTTTCAAAGAGAAATACGCCTATTTAAGTGAGTTTGTCATTGCACCGTTTTGTTGTGTTTTCATGAACCCACAATTCAAGCAAGTCGCCCCCGAATTGGCACTAATTTTAAACCAAAACTAAAATGAGCGCGGCCGACCGTCATTCATTCACGGCCTCACAGTCATTCGCGGTGCGTGTCCAGTCTGGCGCGTTTTCAGTTCATGCCTATGGAAGCTTAACTTTCATAGGAATTCATTGAAAACACTTGCTTTGCTCCGCACCGCACCATTATGAATGCCCAAGCAGCCGTGCACATTTACATTCTGTGAGTGAGATCCCACCCCCATATGGGCGGGTTGAAAACATGCGGAACTAGCTCCTACTACTGGCTGTAGTCTGTAGCCTCTGGCCAAAAAAGCCTCCGATGACGCAAAAATGATGATATTTGCATCATCGGAGGATTTTTTCCCAGACATAAAATACATAAATCCCTCATCTCAGGGGATATGGGGGGGGGGGGATATTCAAAATCATTCGAATATACTACCGGGTTTCTACTGATAGAGAGCTTAATGCTAAATCGCTGAAGTAACCCTTTAAACAGCACAAATGTTTTCACAAATATAACAGTAATAATAATAATAAGAAGAAGAAGAAGAAGAAGAAGAAATGCTTCTTGAGCCTCAAATCATCACATCAGAATGATTTCTGAAGGATCATGTGACACTGAAGACTGGAGTAATGATGCTGAAATTTCAGGAATAATTTACATTTTTGTATTTTTGATCAAATAAAACTTTTGAACAGAAGTGTACATTGAGGACATTTCAAAAAAGAAAAAAACCCTGATTTGTCCTGATCTGTCATGTTTCTAATTAACAAATGCATTACAAAACAAAATTATGAATTTGAACAATTCAGATAAAATGACACTGAAATAACACTGTAACATCCTGTATACAAGTATGTGAGCACAAGTATTACGTGACTGCTTATATGCAATTCATTGGTTAAAGCATTTGTACACTTGCACAAAGAAAAAATAGATTAAACTGGTTTAAGATTTGATAACTGACTGCAAAAAAAGCTCCAATACGCTAAAGCATGAGTATGAGACCATTGTCAGAGAACAGAAGGAGAAACACTTTCCCCAAAAAAGATACACTTTTTATTTTAATTAAAGATTAGGTTTTGAACTCTTATGAAGAGGAACTTACACACTGGCGTGTGGTTTCTTCTTGGAGAAATCGCAGGCCAGTCCCAAGTCAGAGATGCGAACGTGTCCGTGTTCATCTAAGAGGATATTCGCAGGCTGTGGGGAACAGCATGTGATGTGGAGATTAGGACAGAGTCAAAAAACATTTTTAAGAGCCTGATAAAGAACAGACCGTCTGTTTGTGAACAACACCTCCAAAAACAGCATCACTGTGATTCAATGGAGAACACTTACTGAAGAAAACTAAAATAGCAATAGTGTAACACTTTGTCTAAGCGCAAAGCCAAAAGTTTCCAGCAAGAAACAACTACCATGAACACAACGACAATAGGGCTGGGTTAAAAATATTAATTTCTCAACTTAAATTGATTTTCATTGTGAAGAACCAAGAAGCAATCTTTCAGCCTATGCTTTTCAGTTGATGAATGAACAAAGCTTTGTAACGCGCCTCCCATCCAGCAAATCCCAATAAGCTTTGTTACTTCTGATATGAAACAGTCTACGAGTTCAAATTCTGTCAATTTTATAATGAAATTCAAACAACAAATACTAGTTTGGTGCTCTTTAATGTAGAGGAACAGATCGATGTAGCGCCTCAGTTAAAGTAGTAGTGTGAAGCGCACAGGAACTAGTAGTCTCTTCCGCTTTACTACTAGTTACAGCATGAATTAAACGAAGAAACTTAAAAAGATACAGTACAACATATTAAATTCCATATTATGTCTCACGTAATCGCTCATTCAGGGTTTCAACTGCCGAAGGACGTCAAATAAACAGCTTGTAAACAAAAGAAAAGCCATTCAAAGCCCGTTAGTCAGCTAGAAAAATGTACTCTAGAAAGGAGCATTTTGATAAACATATGCGCTAAATTGCATATTCATTGTATTTTTACTTAACCTGTTCTTCAATATTTCACATAATTATTGAATAAATCGGTCGGACACCATTTAAATGTTTATATTTAAAAAATAAAATGAGTAGAAACATAAGTAACTAAAAATGTATTACGTTATTATTATTATTATTATAAAATAAACTACATGCAATTGAAATGCAAGTAGACTACAAATCAGTTAACTTTAACCATTAATATTATAGTGTACCAACTGGGGTTCCCTGTATAGTTTACAGCATTAGCTGAGATATACTTTTTCCTTGAGGAAATTTGTCCCCAAATTAAACCATACTGAATTGAAATCGAATCGAAAGCTTGTGAATTGAAATTGAATCATGAAATGTGTCAATGCCCAGCCATAGCGCATAATGTTGAGAATTTAAAAAATAAATAAATAAATTATATATATAGGTTTGGAATGAAATTACGGCGAGTAAACAATAACAAATATCATTTTTGGGTGAATTATCTCTAAGAGACATATCACACTGGAAATCTTCCCATGCATTATGGTTTACAGGAAGGCTGCTCAAGAGGTATAAGCAAGCAAATGTGATCTATCTCACAGAGTTTTTCTTCTACACAAACCAGCAGTGATACTGCTGAAAAACAACAGGATTGTTCGCTCACAGAATGCACCCTGCTTGCATGTGCAGTCTCCCGTTTCAGGAGCTTGCCAGGGAAGATCCTGCATATCCTCAGCAATCTGGCAGCGCAAAGCCCAAACATCTCACTTAAAATTGCATAATTCACAACGATTGCATAACTATACTCCTGCTGCTCGCACATGGAGGGTCGACAAATTACGTGATATTAGGGGTCATCGCAATGGCAGGATAAACTCTACATTTGGGACCGTAGGTAAACCTCGACTCGCTCCGTCATATGACGTACTTTTCCTTTTAAAGACAATAAACAGTGCTGCCAAGAGAGACAGCTCAGCCAAACTTAATAAAAAATAACCTCAGACGACGACGCAGAACAGATAAAAGCTTATGTTACAAATTACACTCAAATGGAACATTTCATTTTCCCTTTTCGGCGGGAGAACAGGGAATCACAAGCACAGGTTTTCCAGTGAGAGAGGACAGTACGAAAAAGAACGACTGTGATGGTGATGAACTTACTTTGAGGTCTCTGTAGACGACGAAACGATTGTGCATGTGTTCAAGGCCCAGTATGATCTCAGCTGCATAAAAACGCATATCCTTCTCGCTGAAGACCCCGTGCTGAGATAGGTGATAATGAAGGTCTCCGCCTGAAAGACACAGGTACAATCAAACTATTAGACTGCGTTATAAATATATAAGATCAACAGAAGATCAATAGAATATCACCACAATAAATCTCATAAATCAGGGATTCTATACCATGTAACCAATTCATTTATTATTACGCTTTATTTTGTTACATTGTTTTTTATGTTAATTAATTTACTTTAGTTTGTTTTTAAAGCTCCCTATAAACAACTGAAAAAGTAAAGCAAGATAAAAAAAAGAATACTGATTAAATCCCTGAAATCATCTCGGTTCCCATTAGGAAAACGTGATTTCTTATCTCACATTTTTTGAGCAACGCCATTTATACTTAATTGCAAAAACACACATCCTCTCTAATCATATTTCAAGTTGTAGGTCAGTTACGGATCTTCTAGTCAACCCAGTATGAGTTTTTAATTAATTAATGTAATGTAATTTGATTGACAGATGTCACATGAACAGCCACTTGAACACTGTCTATTTCTGAGAATTCTGGGAAAATGTTTATCATTCTGAAGAGGGTTATTTCGTCTGGATTCATGCGTGTCTAAATGATTTTGCTAAGTTAATTCCACTTTTCTGAAGTGAGTGATGTGATTGTTTCACAAATCAAGAAGGACATTCAGAGAAGTGGCCCGAACTGCAGCGCAGATACAGGAAGTGTGAGTGTGTCTGAAGAGGAAGCTCCGCCCCATGTTCAGGCTGACATTGAGTTATAGAGGAAGGCCAAAATGAAAGCCCTAAATGGGCTTCTACGATCTCACACTGGGTGGTGTTGACTTGGATTGGTGAGACCATCTAAATCACAGCACAAAAATACGCTTCATGAATCTAAAACAAAACATCAAATCAAATCATCCTGAACTCATGACACAGAATCCAAAGCATTGCACTTCTGCTTTTTTATTTGGAGTCTTGCACACCGGACAAGAAGAGTCACGTCTAGAGGTATTGCACACCGGACATTCTATTGCCAGTTTGTGGTCAACAATATTGATAAGTTTAAGGATATTGTGAAATTAAGATAATGTCTGTACTGCAGTCCTGAGTCATTATACATTGGAATTGGCATGAACAAGCCTTTAGACAGAAGAGATGATGGCTGCCCTTACCATTCATCAAGTCCAAGATGAAACACAGTTTATCAGGGGTGTGGAAGGCATATGTCATACACACTATGAAAGGGCAATCCTGCAGAGAGAAAAAGAGACGGAGAGGGTACAACAAATGAGAGATGGATGTTATTGTGCGGTTTGACTACGACAACGAGTGGAGTTTGCACTTGTGTACGTGTCACTCACCCCGGTGCTGACCAACGACAGCATGATTCTCTCATTGAGCGCCAGCGTTTCGCCCTGCTTCATTTTGATACGCTTTTTATCCAAACACTTCATGGCATACCTAAGACGCACGGAGTAAGTGAGCACATCCTTTTATCCAAACCCAAAAGAAGCTACTTTTTGGTTTCATCCTTACAACAGCACTTACATTTTCCCTGTGTCTGCCTTTCTGCATCCGTACACCTCACCAAAACCACCTCTACCGATGATCCGATGCACACTGAAGTCATTCATTGTCAACTACATGCAAAAATAAAACAATTAAATAAAGCATGATTTCAAAAGGTGCATGAAGAACTTTTGGATAAATAAAGCACAAGGGAATGTAAGGAGGAAAAAAAAAAAAAAACCTTACATGGATGTTGAGCTCTACATTCTTCCACTGGCAGAAACGTGTGAACTTGTCGCTGTAGAACAAAGAGGTTTTAATGTTAAAATCATTCCCAAGCAACAAAATAACTCAAACGTGCATTTCTTTTCTGTCTCACCTTTCTATGTACTTCTGAAAGATCTTTCCTCGAAGACTGTCACAGATTTCAACTATGTATGGCTGGAAGAAGGCAAGCAAACAAATGCTTCAGGATCTGGTGCGAGTCCCTGCTATCTAAACACTCTACTTCCATTGTGTTAAATGCACAAAAGCCAATCTGCACCCGGAAAAACAGGTTCAATTTTTTATTTCATGTTGGGGGACTTACCTGAAAGAGATTTGGAGGAACTTGTTTCTTTGCTAGGTGAGTCTGGACATGGTCTACTGCCTTCTTAGAGAAGGGCTGTGAGAAAGGAAGGTAGATTAGGTGACATTTGTGATAAGGGAGGTCAAAACACTAGAACAACAAGAACAGTTTTCCCCTGAATGAACGGCAAGCATCGACATTAACCTCCTAAGCATTCCTGGTTATCACAACATAAAACACTATGACATAATCTCACAGGCCTTGAGAGTCCTATAAGCCATTGTGTTGGTTCATTCAGGCTTCCTGTTTCTGAAAAGCTACGACTGGAGACTGACGGAGGCTAATGGGACTCTTGTTTTCTCAACAGAAAACATTTGAATGAAGTCTCCAGATCTTCAATAGTACACCATTACGCTGTCAGCTAGCAGCATTATAGAACCATGTTCCTTTGCATGCATCACATTACGGCTTAAAAATTGTTCTATACAATTATGATAATATATAATGCAAGAATTCCTCTTCACTGATTAGTTGTTGGATCACTACTTGACCTTGCAAATAATCATGCAGCAAATAGAAAGCTTTGACATAGCAGGAGCAGATCTAAATTAGATGCAGTAACCGACACGGTTCACAATTAGCAGAACAGAGGTGACAGAGGTAAAAGATTTATTCATTCTTTATTAATTGCGTATAAATGAGAAATGACTGCTAGTGACCAATTTATAGATTCTGACATTTTTTTCTTACATGTGAACACGACAGAAGCTCCTTCATTATGTAGACGTCATAAATCTGTCGACTGCGAGTTAGCCTCTCCTCTTCTGAATCCAACTTCTCGTACTCTTTAATCTGAAAAGGACAAAACAAGATTAACGTCATCACAGAGACAATCCCACGCTTTTTAATAGGATACGTGGTGTTCTTCTGGTAAATGGAAAGGCAAAGAAACTTATTGATTAGCCATGTCATTTGTGGGTCAAGTTAGGACAAATACAAAAACTATTTAGTAAAAACATGCACACAATGCCACAAAGCCCATTGAACAGAACATACAGATGCCTGCTTGCAAAGCAAAACCAATTTTACCTCCTCATAAAACTTCAGCTGCGGAACGGCCTCGTCGATCTCGTTCATGCAGAAATCCTTGAACAAGAGGAAACCTGGACAACAGAGGAAGGAAGGAGAACAGTTAGATAAGGTGAGAAACAGAATGAATGATCTGACCTTTTTAGTGTGCGCAATGCAAGAAAATGTATTTATAAATATAAAGCAAATAAAACAGTAGCTATATTGATGCCTTTTGAAAGCATGATTCCTGAAAGGCATTCATGCTAAAGTAAACAAAAGTATAACCAGAGTAAATAATGAAGAGATATACCACCATGAATAAAAACAATGAAATGTGCTTTGAAGGGGGAAGTTGTTCCAACAAAGCAGCATTTTCATAACCAAATCAATATCACATGGTGAAGAAAACACAAGAAAAACCACAAGCGATGTACAATATTTTATGGATATTCTTTATAAACATGCATTCAGCCTTGCAAAAAAGTTCCTGATTTGTCATGCTGTCATGAAAATAACATCATTAAAAGGCTATGTTTTTTTATGCACAACGATTTAATCTTTTTCCCCTTTTGATTTAAGATAAAATATGATTCATATGAGATTCACCCAAACAGTTTAGCTCTCATTCGTGACTTGCGGATCCTGGTACTGTGCTGACGGTAAACACTCAATGAATGAGGGATAATAATAAAACAACATAACCAGTGGACCGCGGATTAGTTACTGTTGAGAGGATTATCCTTAAATCACAGGGCAGACACCACTATCCTAATTCAGAAAATCCCCCATCAGACAGCCACCTTGACCTTTCATTTCACTCGATCCTGCCAGCTGCAGCATTTCCTCTCCTTTTCACCTTGTTTGCTTTTCAACAAAGCACAGCACAAGTTACCAGTTAAACAACCCATGCACTCACGTGGTGACGACGTGGCATAGAGGGAGAAGATCAGCACAGACAGCAAAGTTGAGACTGTTCCCATGGCAACAATAATGGGCCACCATCATGAGCGAAGGGGACGGGCCTCGAATAGAGATTGCTGCCTGTCATAGCGTCTGATTGGGAGACCGCACAGGGCAAAAGCCACAGGATGAAATGCAATTCAAGGGTGTCAAGAGTTATATGGCCCTCGCAAGTGATATAAACGGAGCAGATAAAAGATTCAGGAGGAAGGAACGTTGTTCTAGTGGAATAGCGTGAGGTGCTGAGATCTGAGAGTGTGGCCACGTCCGATACCTGCAGCATTAGCGCGAGCTGATTACCAATGTTAAAATAGGAGGGGAGTGAAGGCGTTAATTGGATCACAGTGGAATTATCTTTCAGGAGATTAAAAGCAAAAAAATAAAACACAAACATGGTGCTGCTGGGCAGCTAGAGCACAATTTCTATACCTATTCATTTTAAATGAAGTGCTTTATATAATAACAATAATACACAGCTGAAAGTATATGGGCATAATAATTTACATTTACACATTACATTTACAGACGCTTTTATCCAAAACGACTTACATTGCATAATGGATATTTAGGTCACAATGCTGTAGTAATGTATTGTGATACTTTATTCTCATCCAGTCCCTGGCTTGCAGATATATTTTGCATATATTTACAAAACATACATTTCCATAATATAACTTATTTTTAAATACATACATATATACACATATGTGTGTGTGTGTGTGTGTGTGTGTGTGTGTGTGTGTGTGTGTGTGTGTGTGTGTGTGTGTGTGTGTGTGTGTGTGTGTGTGTGTGCGTGTCCTATGCTGGCAAAATGAGTCGCAATGAGCACATTTTCGAAAATGAATGTTATTTTCAAATTTTATATTAAAAACCCTTCAAAATGAAGTATGGTTTGTTTGAATCGGACAAAATAAATGAGCTGTCAGCAAAATCAATTTTGAGAAAAATCAAGTTAAAGTTTCCAAAAAGGTTCCAAAACACTAGCAACCATACCTTAAAATCCCTGGTAATAACACCAGATTTGGCACACATCAAGTCAAAATCTAATATCTATAGGAAAAAAAATATATTCAACTTTTTTCCATGATACCACAATTGTTTGATCAACATTAATGAAACAGACAGCCTATATATTAAGATCTACTGTATCGCACGGATGTTTATGAAGTTACACATGTTTTTCCACAACAGTTAACCAAATGTTCACATTAGACATACCAGATATTTTGAAGTACTGTAATTCTCTGTATGTGTGTATATCAGGATCGTGCTGAGGCGACTGTGCGCATGCATCAGATCTATCACTCAGCGCAGAAGATTCGTGTGCAACAGAGCCTGATAGAGTGTCTGATAAATGTCTTATTATGTTGTAGAATGCACGCTCAGCAGTGCTGCTCACTATAGAGAGTATGTGCGATCGCAAATCAAAATCGAAAGTAAACGCGAGTTCCCCGATTCGTGTAAATTAGGCGACATACAATAGTCAGTCTCCAAATATCAAATCTTATGCTGGGCTGTGTAGCTGTAACCTCCTCTTAGCTCTGCTCTCTGTTTACACTTTGAATATTGAGAGAGTACTTTGATTATGGTTGCACTTATTGTTTGCACTTAAAGGATTAGTTCACTCTAAAATGAACATTTCCTGATATTTTACTCACCCCCATCTCATCCAAGATGTTCATGTCTTTCTTTCTTCAGTCGAAAAGAAATGAAGTTTTTGGAAGAAAACATTCCAGGATTTTTCATCATATAATGGTTTTCAATTGCAGCCAAAATGATGAAGGTCCAAATCAATGCCGTTTCAAAGTGCTTCGATGGGCTTCAGAGGCTCTGTGCTGTGAGATCCCAGACGAGGAATAGGGTCTTATCCAACCAAACCATCAATCATTTAAAAAACAAAAAAAAGAATATACTTTTTAACCTAAATTGTTCATCTTGCGCAGCTCTGAGAGATAGAGATAGTCTGCGAGATAGATAGTCTATCACGTAGGAAAGGTCACGCCAGACGTAGGTAGAAGTGTTTACAAAGTGCTCGCGTGAAGACTAATACAAACGCCCTTAACCAATAAAAAGGTAAAACAACAGTATTGGACAAATTTGAAGTTGAAAATTGAGTGTTTTTGCTAAAGGGCGTTTGTATTGGGAGATGGTGGTCCAGTGGGTTAAACCATGGAACTGATATGCAGAAGGTTACTGGTTCGATCCCAGCGGTCACCACCAGTGTGTCCTTGAGCAAGGCACTTTACTTCACGTTGCTCCAGGGGGATTGTCCCTGTAATAAGTGTACTGTAAGTCGCTTTGGATAAAAGCGTCTGCCAAATGCATAATGCATACATGTAAATGTATTAGTCTTCACGCAAGCGCTTTGTAAAACCGGGGCGGTACTTCTGCCTACGTCTGGCGTGACCTTTCCTACGTGATAGACTATCTCGCAGACTACCTCGCAGAGCTGCGCAACATGAACAATTTAGGTTAAAAAGTATATTCATTTTGTTTTTGTTTTTTTATGATCAATGGTTTGGCTAGATAAGACCCTATTCCTCGTCTGGGATCTCACAGCACAGAGCCTCTGAAGCCCATCGAAGCGCTTTGAAACGGCATTGATTTGGACCTTCATCATTTTGGTTGCAATTGAAAAACATTATATGATGAAAAATCCTGGAATGTTTTCTTCCAAAAACTTCATTTCTTATCGACTGAAGAAAGAAAGACATGAACATCTTGGATGAGATGGGGGTGAGTAGATTATCAGGAAATTTTCATTTTGGAGTGAACTAATCCTTTAAGAAAAAAACTAAAACGGTTATTTATTTTTGTTATGTATACTGTTTTTATTTCTATATTCAATTTGTAAAAAGGAGTTCAATAAGGAGGGTCACACACAGCCTAAGTCAGAAGTTCTGGAAGCTCATAATTCATCTACAGTAAGGTGTGAAATGACATTCATTACAAGATGGTGGGTTAAATAATTTCAAAATGCACCTGCAGACTATTTTTCCAGTCATGAATTGAGGATTTGTTAAAAATACTGTGCAAAAATCTTGTCTCGTTCTCGTGAACCCAATCTCGTGTCTCATCTCATGAGCCAAGTCTCTCGTCACACTCCTACTAATATATGATAAAAAAGACCAGCTACCACTGGGATGCATTAAGTTGATCAAGGGTGATCAAGCAGATCAAATAAATATGGCCTGACTTCTAAGACAAAACTGTCATTCTTTTCAATCAACTACAATCTTCAGGTCTGAAACTGCTACTTTTCACAATCCAATCAATACACAATGGATAAAGTTATGTCCTGTCCTACTATTTTTATAAATCAATCATATTAATGAAGTAGAATTGGCTGTGAATGCTGGCTCACATTGTCATCTCTGTATCCTGAAAAGCAGAACGCATGAACGGAGGAACATTTACACCAAAATAATACAACAGAAAGCTGAAATGATATAGGGCCTAATGGACATGATGATTATAATGATGTAATATACTATTTAATACACTGTGATATTTAATTTTCACTCAGTCCCTCCTTCACTGTCAGTCTATGAGATGTTTTGCCCATTTTCACAAGTTTAATCACTTCACACACCTCTCTTCCAAAAGCTACACGATTTGAGATATAATTCAAGTTCATATCACAATCAGACCCCGAGTATGGGCAATAGTAGTGAATAGTAGTAGCGATACTAATAAGGGCCTCTCTGCAAAGAATTTTCTCCTCTCAGTATCTTCCCCGCCGTCCTCTTCCTCCTCTATGTTATCTCTCAGACACTCATCTTTGTTTTCCTCCCTTTCCTGCTGTCTGCAGCGTAGAGTCAGGAGGTCTCAAATACAATCCAGAGAGGAATAAACCCAGCGGCTGGTGACAGGCAGATGGAAGGGATACACTGTTTTAAAACTAGTTTACACTAACAGTTCCAGCTCTAAATGTCAGATTAGCCACATATAAACACACACTGACTGCACATCAATTGAAATTGCAGATAAAAGAGGTTTCCTATCCTTATGTTCTAAGCAGGAATGAGGAGGTGAGCATGAGCGAGAGTGATAGATATAAAAATCACGCTGAAGGGGATGCGGCTTACGTCACAGTGTTAATGGATTACCCTTAATCGCACTTTGAATGCACAAAGCGATCTCTCTCCTTGATTGCAGGATTCTCACTCGAGCCCAAGTACAGGTGGCGTAAGCTTGCTGACGGGACCACTCAGTGGGTGCTTTCTCTTGAAGCACAGGAGATCTGGGAGGACGGTCACTGAATCACAAACTCATCAGTGCAATAATCCAGTAGAAATCCAGTGAGAGTCCCTCTGAATACAGCTGAGGAATAATTCAATGTAGGTCTTTTTTCACCACTGTGTTGATTCAAAGTCAACTTTAAATCAAAACTGCCAATTCGCTATTTAGGCTATAGCTGTATACATGCCATTTATATTGTTATATTTAAATTATATATTTATATTTTTTATATATTTAAAAAGTATATAGTATGTGTATAATCATATTATACACATATATATTATAACAGCATAGTGTATAATCATATTATATAGCATATAATCATCATATTAGAATGATTTCTGAAGGATCATGTGAAGACTGGAGTAATAGCTGATGAAAATTCAGCTTTGCATCACAGAAATAAATAATATTATAAAGTATATTAAATTGTAATAATATTTCACATTACAGTTTTTTTCTGTTTTATCCAATAAATAAAGGCTTGATGAGCATAAGAGACTTCTTTCAAAAACATAGTAATGTTTCCAAATGTTTTGTTAACCATAGTAATGTTTCCAAACTTTTGACCGGTATACTGTATGTATAATATGTGTATTAGGGATGAAACGATTACCAGTTTCACATAAACCATTATAAAATGTCCTGATGGTTAGTATTATAGTTCATTTTAAACACTTGCTGTGAATCCTGTCCTGTCAGCATCAGTCTGATGTTGTTTTTTTGTATGATAAGAAGACATGGCGAAGGCAGTGACAGTGCTCAGGAGATTTTCAGCCTTCTAAGAGGACCATATCTGAGGTGTGGTCATATTTTGGCTTTTACAAAAGTCTTAAGGGAAAGTTAATCAAGGATGGTCACCCTGTCCGCTGAACATGCAAAAAGTCACCTTCGTGACCACCACCCACTGTTGTATAGCAAATGCAAGGCAAGTTAACATTGACCTCAATACCAAAGCTAAGTTGGGGAAATAACTGGACACAAAATATTGTTTCGGATTGAAATATTTTATCATCTCACTTGCAATTAATGTGAATCTTCCGGGAAGAAAAGTTTGCAGCATGTGGCTTTGAGCCAAGAAGAACGAACAAGTTCAAACAAGAAGTTCAAAACAAAAAAGGGACAATGTATATTCATTGTTGTACACTTATTACACTGATTTTTTTCCAACAGAAACAAGCACGGGGACACAAAATATTTAACTTTTTAAAATCCTGTTCATAAGTAGGGTTGGGTTTTGTTTGTATTTTAAAAAATTCAGATTCTCGTTTTCTACTTTCGATTCCAATAAGCTAAAAAAATAAAAAAAACAAAACCAGATATCATTCACCTTTATTCTGTCTTATTGCAAAACATTTCATTGCAGCTGAAAACTATGGACAAAAACCAACAGGCTAGGAACGTTTGCATATGGTTTAAAAATAGCATAGCAAAATCAACTTGCCTAGCTAATATACATTTCAAGCATCATTAAAGACAAGAAAACACTCCGTAATTAAAAAAGAAAAAATAACCAAATTAGCAATTGCACAAATAAATACAATTGAGCAAAGGTAGTATTGAAATAAACATTTTCAGGTATTCAGCTACAGAAACTGTGATCAAATGTAAAATAACACTGCACTATAGTAATAAAATCCATTACAAATATAGTTACAAAAGTAATTCTGTCTAGAACAGCGAGTGAATTTTCTCGTTGTCTTTTGTTTTTTAATGAACGTTATCATAGAGCGGGAAAATCTGCCGTCACTTTAAGAACTGCATGGATCCCATGCTGACATGCGTTTTCAGCTTTTCTTTTTTTAACCGTCTTAAAGGTATACTATGTAACTTTTTTCGCCACTAGAGGGCGTACATTCAAAACAACAATAATGTCTTAGCTTGATGACGATGTGAATGAATGTCGTCTTCAACTCCACCGCTGATGGTAATCAATCACACGGGAATCAGAAATCATGCTCATGGATGAGGTAAAGTAATAGTTTTATAAATGTTGCGTTTGATGACATGATTTTCTTTCACTATAATGAATTAGCCTCAAATAAAGTAAGGTTTAATACTAATTGGTTGTCATAGATGTTACTGTATTTCTCGAATTCAATTCAAAACTAACTTTTTGGTAAAACAAAAATAACAAAAAAAAACTAAAGCTACAGTATAAACAACAAATTTACATTTACCAGTTCTTAACATGCCTTGAAGTATTCACAGTGAACATGACCTCACCATGTTTCACATCATATGCATAGACAATAAGACATTCAAACAATAAGACTAGCACTGTTGTTTGATATAAACAAATCACACGTTTTCTGTCAGTAAAGGAATTAAACCAATTACTCACCTGTCTATTAAAACACATGCAAGATCGGCGTCTCTGTCTAGTTTAAGTTTTTCGCGAAGTTCTCTCCATTTTGAAAATGCCACACCGATGTTGATCCTGGTTTTATTTCTCTTCTTGTCCCAAAATCGTCTTGGGTCATTTGGTTGACCTATACATTGACATTTACGTTGATGGGACTTGTCTTTGTCGACAGAATCAGCTGCAAACGGCAAAGAATAATTGTGTTCCATAACGACTGCGCGAATCAAACTACCGGTAGTTGCTTGATAGACGCTACACCGTCCGCATTTGTCCACGAGACTATATGCTGCCATGGTTTCTACGGCAACCGAGCGGAAACCGAGGGTAATGCGGAAATGACGCCATTGACTGGCGACTCCTTCACTCCTATTCACACGTCCCGGTACCTCGGTTAAAATCGCAATTTTCTCACAATTTACAAATAGTTGGAAACATTTGAGATATTGTAAGTACTCATCTGAACAAAATATATAACACTGGTCTAGTGGTTTATGGATATTTTACTACTAAAATCCTACATAGTGGACCTTTAAGGCACTCTTTACTAGGGATGGGTCGCGATTTTCGAATATTCGATTAGTTGATTAATTATAGAATATCGAATAGTTTGTGCGATTGTCATCCCCAAAAAAATCCCCATGTTTTCGGTGCTGATGTGGTGGTGACGTTCATGTAACCAGAGGGAGGCACTGCCAATAATGCACCTAAAAGCTGTCAGTCAGCTATATATATATATATATATATATATATATATATATATATATATATATATATATATATATATATATATATATATAATTAATTTGGTGCTATTATGTGCAGCTGAGTAAACGACACTTGGGTTAACCGTATGTGTGTCGCTTGAAGGCGGCTTTGCTGCTTGCAAACACTCTTTTGAGGAGACGTGAATTAATTTGCTGCCCTGATTGCACTCTATGCGCGAATACACTGCAGGCTCGCTCTCGCGATCGTATCTCAGGTAAATCATCAACACTATCATCACTTACATGTATGTTATTGAACAAATGACATTGTAATCGGCTAAAACGCATGCGCTGGTTACTTTTCTTCCAGAACAAGTGCGCACCCGAGTGTTGTTTGCACATTCACATGAATCGTGGCACGTCGAGTGCAACCGAACTCCGGTTGTGTGTTCTCGGGTTCGGTACCTCACAACAAGCTCTGTATGTAAGCTTTCACATTAGCAATTTTTTATGCGAACCGTGCTCCATTTCAAACTAAACTGCCAGAGTAAAAACACCCTGAGACAACAGAAGAAGAACACATCGTCTCATGTGCACAATGTTGACTTGTGGCATATAACGGTTGTGGTAACTTGGGGCAATGTCAAATAACAGTCATATGTTTCAGCGTTACAATAATTATATGGCTTGAGTTGATATAGCCTATTCCATAATGAAAAACAGTTTGTTATCATACAGATTGAGAGCGTGAATGGTCTCTCTCCCTCTCTCTCTCTGTTTATATGTGTGTAGCCTTTACATGCGTGCATGCGGGGGAGGAGTTGCGATTTTCTAATAAAAATCGAATAATTCCCAGCGATCTTCGAATGTTATTTTTGCTTGAATCCCTACTTGTGTTCAGTCTGTTTCATCTGGTGAGTAAATTGACAATTTTTTAATTTATTGATATATATATATATATATATATATATATATATATATATATATATATATATATATATATATATATATATATATATATATATTTTTTTTTTTTTTTTTTTTCATATTCATTCACATTAAGGTAGTAAATTGGGCTATGAATGCCGGATCTGAATGCATGAACTGATCAAATGTATACTCTGAATGCAAGGCATTGGATAAAAGCGTCTGGCTGAAGTAGAAGTAGCTGAGAGTGTTAGTGTCTCATTAGCAGTTGAAAGCATTATCAAATGAGCCTAAAAGCTACATAAACATTGAGGGGACAAATAGAAGGCCTGACTCTCTCCTCACCTTTTGCTTGACAAAACTGATTCTGTCGTTATCACCAGCCACCCAGGAAGCACGCAATCAATACTGAGATGCAGGACTCGAGGAGGGGAGGAGCGCTCAAATGCGCGTGCAAGCCAACACTAACCACACTGTAACCACACTGCCCACGCACGGCCTAAAAACACAAGGAACTACAATAAGAGTTTACTGTTGGCCATCGCAAAAAACAACCATTTCCTGGGCGGCCTGTGAGAGGTAGCTCAGTAGGCCAGGTTAATGTGTCTTTATTTTACAATACCTTGCCAACAAGGTGAGTGTCTTAGTGATGTTTACAAGGCGGGCAAAGATGGAACATGGAAAAACGGACAGCCCATTAAACACACAAGCGCACAGAGGCACACACCCACACTGCAGACTCAGCAAACAAGTGTCCGTTTATTTTAGGTCTAAATTGTCATGACTCCATTTCACACACGCCCTCGCCCTCTCTTATTTTTTGACACAAACACTTCCCTATGCATAGTTTCAATATCATCACCAGCAAAAAGACAATCCTCATGCCAAGCCCAATGGAGAGTGGGTTTGAGACTCGCAGCCAGAGCTTCTGTTCAGGTTCAGATCCTTCTAGTCTTGAGCATCATGAATATATGATAAATCAGTCCAATAGGCGTTGCACATGTCCTGTTGAGCATTTGCCAGGTTTTGCACCAGCTTGGAACATGCAGGATCTCATTTATCTTCCTTGATAAAAAAGTACAAGGTGCTGAAAAGTGTCATTTCTGTGGCAGAACTGCACAAATAATGATTGTCGTCAAACAGGTTTTTCACCCATAAGCCAAACAAATAGTTGCGTTCACACTTTTTGTTTCAACCTACAAAAAGACTCATTATATATCACCCAAAAACGAAAGTTAATTTACCATTTCCTCAAAAATGGTTTGACTGGCTGACTTTTGTGGAATGCCAAAGAAGATATTTTGATGATTTTTTTGCCCCTACAATAAATATTATTGGGTCCTGACTTTCACAGTACCTACAAAAGTAAAAAGTGATGCAGGTTTGGAACATAAGGGTGAGTAAATTGACAATTTTCATTTTGGGGTGAACTATCCCTTTAATATGAAGAGTTCAAGATGCAAAAACCTTTAAGTCCATCTGACGTTTTCTTTTAAATGAGCATTTTTTAATCAGGCTCCTATGTTTATGTTCAATAATTTCACTTTAATGGCAAAAAAAAGGTAGTTATTATTAGTCAGTTACTAGGGGTGTAACGGTACACAAAACTGACGGTTCGGTACGTACCTCGGTTTAGAAGTCACGGTTCGGTACAGCAGTGTTACAAAATTGCTTTTTATTTATTTTACCACTTTTTATCAGACCAAGTACAAGTACTTATATTTGGGTACTTGTCGATACCGAGTACTGATACGAGTACTTATCTGACTGTAACAAAGTAAATACACAAATTGATGTCTTTGCTGACATTTTAACATTCAACTTATTGTTTTCCTAAACAAACATGGCACTGCTGCCCATTTCACATAAATATAACCTGTAACATTCAGTGGATTCCAGTACCACACAACATAGCAGAACAACGGAATTAAATTATTATATGTTACCATAGCCATACAGCCCTTTTAGGAGACGAAAAGAAGCTTCTCCGCATTATCAGCTATGAGCCTGTTTCTGTTTTCATCTATAATGTGTGACACTGAGCTAGGGATGTGCGAGACTAGTCGATTAAACGTTAGTGCTGCTGCAAGTGTACTTGGAAAATACTAACGTTAGTCGTTTACATTTTTTGCCACATTTAAGGTTTTTCATTTATCAAAGTCTGTGTGTGTGTTTTTTTTGTCCACCTCTTTGGACAACAAGATATAGTAAACAGTTGCAAAATCACTAAAGATGCAACTGGAAATATTCCAAATGATGAAAGCAGAATTCAAAATGTAACAATGAAGAAACTGATCCACACAGTAGGGGGAGCTGTGATGCAAGTACATGCCACATCCGTTTCTGTCAGAGTTGTACAGCAGCACAAGGAACACAGTTGTGTTTATTTGCTCGCGATATCCTGTCATTGCCACTGTAACGATAGACAAAACTTGCAGCGCGAAAACTGAAAGGCGGCTCATAAGCACGCTGTCATTCATCTTGAAATCATGATTCGATTAGCGTCTTCTGATTGGTTTCTGTGGATTTTGCTGACAAGGGGAAGTGGCGTTTAGTGGTTTATGCTAGGGCTGTGCGATGTTGACGAAAAATGCAATATACGATATACTTGTTAAATAATGAGATATTCGATACGATATTGCTTTAAGTGTGTAAAATCTATTTAAATTATATATTTTTAGAAATATTTAAAAACTGAGAATGATACCATTTATGCGTTTCACATCCTTTCTGGGAAAAGGAAGCGTCGCAACAACTTCTGAAAGTGACCAGCAGTGTTTTAGCTAAAATAATGTCACAAATCTGACAATATAATTTTGACATCAATGTAAACAGACAAAAAATGTAATGCCAATATTTAAATACCAAAAACGCTTTGCTTGACTTGGTAACATATAGTTATATCAGCCTAAAACTTAACATCAAGAACATCCAGGTAAACAAAGACACCTGAACTAGTGGTGGACGATTATTTTTGTTATTTTAATTTATCTTTGTTATTAAAAATAAGTCTTCACATTAATTAAATATACACTGATACATAATAAAGCTACAAAGGTTATTCAGCCAAGAGCACTGAGTGATTTTCTTGTTCTTGTGTTGTTTAACAGACAGCAGCAGGTTTACTGTATTAGCAGGCTGTCACTTTAAGACCTAATGCGCGGATCCTATTGACACGCATTCAGTTTCTTTCCCCAACTGATATCGTTCACTTAAAGCATAACCGACTCATCAAGACAGCCATTTTGACATAACTGTGTGTGTATTTGATGGTTTGAGTGTGTAACAAGGCACGAAACAGAACTGAAGGGATCACACGCTTTCAGAGAGGCGGCTTTTGGTGTGTGTCAGACAGCGCGAGACTACAAGGAGTTGTTTTTCGCAAGTTATTGTATTTAATAACTCTTTTTAACATCAAGCAAGTCACATAAGTAACAGTCATAACACACATAAGTGCCCAGTCTATTCTCTGCTATAGTCAACCTAAAACATACACTTTTCACAATGTTGAAGTAGCCTATTAAAATCATTCAGATATTGCGTGCCGTTGCGATATGCATATCGCGATATGTACATTTGCGATATTTCGATAATTTAGATATATTGTGCAGCCCTAGTTTAGGGCAAAGAATGGGCTGATGCTAGGATTTAGCGGATTTGAAACAAAAGCATTTGATGAACGTTAGGGAAGCAGCGATTAACCAATGTCTCGATTAACCGCGCTTAAAAACGTCACGGTTAATTAACCGTAAAAGGCTCTGCTACACTGAATGTTTCTTTTGCACGGAATGGAACTGTTGCAACTTGCACAAAACAAAAAAATAAGTTACACCTGCAGTGCACCAGTTAAAAGTAGCGTGCTTATCAGTCACAGAGGATACTACTGTACACACTGGATTAACTGTGGCAGAGGGACCAAACAGCGAAGCTTTATTTCCACCAAAGAAACACCTGAAGTCGGCAGTCTATATCTGAGCTCTCAGCGTGAGCGTCATGCAGTCACAATCAGGGCTCTGAACCGGTTCAAGGAACGAAAACGAAAACCGGAAACGAACGAAATTTTAAGAGGAACAAAAACGGAAACAAAATCAAAATCAATTTGAATCGTTCTGAACAGAAACGTTAATTTGAAATGACCATTAACCGGTTAATAACGTTATTTTATCGTTCTCTTTAATATTTTAATTTGGCAGTGACCAATCATGAAATGAGTAGTACAGCATGTGACGTTGACGGATCAAGCGTGAGTGAAATGCCCGCGCACCATCATCTATGAATCTACCGGTAACGCAAGTCAGTGTGAGCGCGCATTTTCATGCCTCAAGTACATTTCTTTCCCCGCTGAGGTCTACAATGAATGTGCAGGTATTGGAGGACATTCTTTTCGAACGTTTAAATAAGCAGTACGGACTTTAAGCTCAAATAGACTGATTTAGGATAGTTTATGGATTCCGTTTAAGCCTATCCAAGTAGGCTATAGCATCTATAAAACATTTTTCCTATAGTCTTTCAGATTGCCAATACAGGACAGGTCAATGTTTTCTATATAGACGGTTGATGCTTCGTATTAAATGGTATGTTATATTGCATTAAATGCAAGCTTTATTAGCTGACTGAATTTGATTATGTGATGCAAGAACGTGTTGCGCAGTGTTTGCTTTGAAATTAGCAGTTGACGGTGCATTAAAAGAGCAATGGTTATCCAGTTTATTTATTCTTTATTCATGCATTTTTTAAAACAAGTCGTGTTGAAAAAAAGTTATGTACAAAGAATGTTATCACTCTTCTGAAAATAATTCGGCATTAGAGGCCACTTTCGATTGTCTAACGCTCCATTAAAACAGGTCCGCTGTTTATGCCTTGTAATTAATGCATGTATTTCTGGTTTTAAAAATGTTATTAAATAAATATTCAAGTTTAATTACCATGTGTTATATTATTATTGAGTGAAAATAAGTATTTATACATATTTGTTTAAAATTTATACATATTTGTTTAAAGTATAGGCTTAATTAAATAACGTTATTAACCGGTATTTTTTCAAATCAAACCGTTTTCGGAACAGTAATGTTTATTGAGGAACGCAAAAACCGAAACGCTATAATATCGATTCTGCTCGGAGTGAACCGATTGATATTTTTGTCCATTTTTAAGCCCTGGTCACAATACAGATAAGTATCGCATTTATTTTGGTTTTCCTTTTTTATTCAGAATATTTACTTATAACTTGTTACCTATATCATCAATTGTGATATATTCCGCTTGTCAAATATATGGAAGTGAATGTGTTTACAATGATCATGTTAGTTGATATAACGCGCGACGAGTTTGAAAGTCAGGATCTGTTTTCATCACGCAAATTCATCAATATTCCCCGAAATACAAGTGGCCAGTGAACATGGGAGAAGAACAAACTTTATTGTTTCATGCACAATGTGTACCTGATATGAATAAAACATTTATTGAAATTATAAGTGAAAGCATTATTATTGCAGCTTCCATAGATATCAGTGTATGGAATTTAAATTTAACAAACTATACATGTCTTTCTATATAGGCTAGTAATTCATTTAAATGTCTATTTAAATCTCTGAAGCCTCAAATAAACATTATGTGGTTGAATAGTGATATATGAGCGTGTCGTCTCTGGCTCAGCACCAGCCAAAGCGCAGAAGCACGTTTGAATATATCAGTGACAAACAAACAAACCAAAATAATAGATACGACTTTCTCAGGCCGCATGTAAAATTAGATTAATTATTAAAAAGATTAATAAAATGAATACGTATGGATGGACAGTTGGTGACAGTAACGGTTCAGTTTATTCCCCTCACGCTGACATGGATGTTTACAGAGCAGGTCACCGTCTTTAATTCCAAAGGGAGAGATGGACTTTTATCTTTATTATTATTATTATTATTATTATTATTATTATTATTATTTTGTACTGTATTATTTGGTTACAGTGTTATTTCTGGTTCAAAAGGTAGCAAAAAATAACACTTTAAAATCTAAAGAGTGTTTATGTGATACATTGTTACATTTATACATTGTTGTGAAATGAATGAATGCATAATAAATCGTGATAACCGTGAAACCGTGATTATTTCTCAGACTATAATCGTACCAACAAAATCTATAATCGTTGCATCCCTAATGAACGTATACTATGTGCGGAGAGCATTCAAGACAACTTTTAACAGTTTAGTGAAGGCACATAGGAAGATTGTCAACTGATAATGATAAAAATGCTGTGCTACGCGAAGTGGTGGCCACTCATTAAACTCAGATCATTTTAACGGTAGAGAAAACAACTTTAACTGTTTTCTTCTTGGTAAAAAAGTAATCATAATCAAGGTGACGGATGTGGCTTCCATGAAGTCATTTTAGGCAAATTGCAAGATGATCCAACTTTTCTTTCTGCCTAATGTGACATTCTTCAAACAAACGTTATTTGTCATCTGTCATGTAACAAACCTTTCATCCAAGAGCCCACATTTTGTAAACTAGCTGCCTCTGCCGCTTATTTAAATGACGCATCACCAACTTAAGGTTAATTTTCCCTGGTACAAAATACTGACTTGGCAGAATGAATGTATTACTTCTTCATCTGGATACCAAAACATCTACTGCTCAGCGGGAAACTCCCGTGGTGGAGCAGCTTGGAGCAGAAATTTGCTCTTTTGGAAGCTATGGCTCATTTTTCAAACTGTCATCTCAACGTCAAACTGGCAGGTTTGGCAAACTGCCGTGCGCTCAAGGAAGGTCATAAGCTTAATTTGAAAAGCAGCAAACATCTCCAGCTGCATATTGACAAATGTGACGGCTTTTTCAAAACTGTCATTCAAACTCTCCAAGAGTCAACAGGATGTTCAGTATCACAGTGATCTAACCTACAGGACCTGATTGGTAAAACTGGTGGTAAGAAAATAACTAAAGAGCTGTGTCACACGACTAGAATAAACACAGCAATTACAGGGCAAAGGCACATATACAGATACGGCCTGGGAAAATAACTGTACGACAGACCACAGCGTGTAAAAACTCACATGGGCCACGGGCCAAAACTGGACAGAGGACGAGAGACTGCGACAGAGAGACAAAAAAAAGAAAACAGCCCAACATGATTTGAAAACGACAACATGGGGACCGGCCAATAGACGATGATTCTGTGAGAGAACGCCTGCAGTCACGGCACATAAATGCTGTTTTAAATGGTCCAAATTGGATATGTTTGGATGTGAATCAACCCAAAACACAGTAGGGATGTTAATTTCGGTCATTTGGACTGTTCAAGTACCTGACAGATGAATACATAGAATGCATTAAATATAAAGTGATGGGACGAGCTCTCTGGAGCGTTTTTATTGAATATGAAAATAAATGAATCAGGTGCACATTTTTGACACATACATCACGTCTCACACCATGTGGGTCATAACAACAACAAACAAAAAAAATGGTAACAACAAACTGAACAGCATTTATTAATCTAGATTAATGTTATATAAATATACTACTGTTAATGAATTACTCAATTGTTAATTCATGACACTTTAATGCAAGACTCTTTTGAGCGGGTCACAGAGTGTGCAGTCAAAGAAACAACAACTTGTTTTTTTCTGAATCAACTCTAATTTTGAAAGCTGTTGACTCTTCTGTCAGGACTCAGTTTAAGTAAAGAGTGCCTAAGAAAGACACTTTGTACTGATTCAGTATCTGCGGTCAGATGAGATGTTGTCAGGCTATATGCGAGTGTCATTATTTTAACGTTATTTTCAAAACAAACGTTCCTGTCCTGTCAAACGTTGTACTGTACGTGTAGTGTGCACTCTTCAATTGCACGCACAAATGCGGAGGCGCGCGCTGTATACTTATTCACTATACTTAAAGAGCTAAATAAATTACGAGCATGCAATGTTGTAGTTATGTTGTCAATTAGAAAGTCATGAAATTACAAAAAGTACCAATAAATTACATAACTTGTACTTTGTGTGTTAGCTGGGAAGGATTTGCACACGGGTATAATGTTAACTCTATTCATCAGAGCAGTTTCCATATGTTTTATTAACAGTTAGTGTTGGTATTGTGTATTCACCATGGTAACTGTTGTTTCCGTAACCCCCATAATACCACTTAATTTTCACTTTGTGTTATTTTGTATATTTTTAAATGACTCTGTTGGCCCACACCAACTTAAAATAACTACTGTATTAACAAATACTAGTTTTTGTACTGTCAATTAGAAGCCTTAGCTTATACTATTTATTCATCCATATTGGTCTTATTATTACAATTTATGTGTATGTTAAAGGTGCAATAGGTGATTCTCTACAGAAATGTTTTTTGTTATGCTGGTTAGAAGTCCGCTCATGTCCTGATGGCAATCACTAAGCGGTCAATGTATTTTTATAATAATAATGATGTCGGTGGAAGGTGTAGGACCATAAAATGTTCAATTATTAAAACGTTCAATCATTGCATTCGGTCCGAATTAAATTATAGCACGTGTTCCCCATCAGTCAATGTGTGTTTGCATACCACTGCGCAGCCTGTTCACGTAGACATCATACGCCATCAGTGAGTTCATGAATGATGCATGAGGTAATCCAATAACGTTGTCTCTGGTTCTCTCGCTTCTGGTCTGTGCGCATTCTTGGCTGAATCCGAAATCGCCCCCTAAACTCTCAATCACTATTCCCTACTTTAATCCACTAATACAGTTCACTTGAAAGAGTGAATGAAAACAAGTGAGCGAATTCGGACAGCCGCTGTGTGTACATCGGCTTTACACTCGTTATTGCGGTGCAATGTGGGATAGAAAGTGACGGACACCACTACAGATGGCTGTCCTCTCAAATAGTGCCCTATTTAAGGGTATAGGGGGCCATTTCGGATTCAGCCCATGTGTTTTGTGAGGCGCCAAATTGGCTTTGGAAGGCAATTTGCAGGGAGGGTGGGACCGTATGCTTTCAATGCTAGCAGGCTAAAGTAAGCATTTCACAGATCACCTATTGCAACCAAGTAAAGTGGGATTGTACTTGTGTGCGTCAAACCATTTTTGTGAAAAATACATTTGCTTAAATGATAATTTATTATAATTTAATTTATAATTAGGTCAAATTTCTAAAATAAATAAATAGGGTCACGGCCTATACCAAAATTTTTGTAGAACCACTACATTAATGTTAATTTTAAACTTGAGTTTAAATGAATAAATTGTCCATGATACCTCTAGCATAAACTAACTGAACTTTACTGTAAAGTGTTGACATCCAGATTTATATCTAACTGACATTTCACTCTTTAAGCTCCACACCTAGGATTGATTGCTTTACTAACCTTGTTGCAGTGCATTGTGGGGTTGCCTTCTCCACATACATGCAATGTTTTCGTAGAATTTGGCAAAAAGAAGAAAATAAGCTGCTCACTAGGTTTGGGAACACAGCTCTGCCAGGAAGACCTGCTCTCCAGAGCCTCTCCCAGCAGTTCACACAGCAACGGGAAGAGACAAGCAGCCTTCAAATATTAATATTGGCTCTGGTGTATACTCAAAGGAGAGCCCGCCACCACAAACTGCCCATTATTTTTGTCTCTTCTATGCCTGGACTGCACGTGAGCAACAATGCAACAAATATTTAAATACTACTGGTATGTAAATAAAATGTGTTAAATTTCACATCATAATGGGAAATGGAAAGGGTCTTTAAGGCAGACTATTACAACTATTTTGATTGAATTTTTTTTAAAAAGGAAGCTGGTAAAAGACAGCTGTAATTGATGGCTACAGCACACTTAACCACCAATATTACCAGGTTATTATTCACCGACCCCGGTCACCCTGCATTTTCTAAAAGTGTCCCTCAAGCTGCGTAATTTGAGTATCCCTAGAGTAAGTCAAAGAGAGACAGAGTGAGGGCGAACGGGGTGGAAATAATGACATTGACTGGCCAATTAATTCTCCAAATCCCAAAGCAATTAACAGAGACTGGTGGATCAAAGAACTGTCAATTAATGCAATGCTAGTGCACACATGTGCACGTATGCATGAACTCGCTCACACACAAACACATCTGGGCACAGGCGCTTTGACTTGCTAATAAAGGACACGCATCAATATGTTGCACTCTCGGGCACGTATCACACTACCATTACAGACGAGGGCCAAACATGCATTTGGTGTGACCAATCTAAACACGGGGAAAATGAAACCTAAACCGTTAATAGGCATTGATCAATCCGACCAATCAGAGCCACCAGCCTCGGGCCAGAAAGAGGATGGGTGTAATTATCCCGCTATTTTATCGGAGTATAATCTGTTAGGGGTTTTATTTGCTTTCTTTGAATGGAAATAATCTATTTCCTTCTTTAATTCATCCTTTAATTTCATTTTCCCGGTCGCCAAGCAAACAAAGAATATCTTTGGCGTTCCCATGGCAACCGTAGTTGCTAGGCAACACAAAACTCTCAAACATCCATTCCAGAACTCTGACAGATGGAACGAGAGGGAGAGAGAAAGGGAGATGTGAATGAGGGAGGAGGAGGGGTGGACAGGCAGAACACAAATGAAGAAACCAGGAGGAGGGCAGATAGAGGAATAACATCATAACAGATCGGAACGTTAGGGAGATCAATAGGAGCTGTGAGCGCCTCCCTCAGGCACCAAAACCATGAGACGCATGCAGCAGAATAAATGCCAGCCGACCGACTGAAAGCGATCGCAGTGAAACGAGGACGGTTTTATGATGCGTGTGCTCGGGGACGGTGTGTACTGTGTCCTTTGACAGCTCTGGCCTGTCATCATGAAACCATTACTGACGATAAAGAGGGAGGCGGGGTCTGCATGATAAGTGATGGTTCTGAAGGGGGGTGGGCCAGGAAATGAAGAGACTGCTCATCTAGCTGTGTATCATAAACAAGTACTGTGACTCACAGCAGAGCAATCACAGCTATTGATGGTATTTTTGCCTGTTTTGGATGACCCTGACAGGACAAATTAAGAAGCGTGATCGCACTAATACTACGTCTGAACTGACATTAAATATTCATTACTTTCATTCAAAATGATGTGTGAAATGCATAGAAGAGTGGTTTTAAACGATTAGTTCTGACAAATATTAAAATTGCGTCATTTACTCACCCTCACCCTGTTGTCTGTCTTCCAGAGTACATAAAAGGAGAAGCTTAGCAGAATGTCCAAACCACTCTTTTCCATTTAACAAAAGCAAGTGACCAGGAGCTGTCAAGCTCCAAAAAGGACTAAATACTAAGGGTGTGCCATATCATACCATCCATGATAATGCCGGTATAAATTTTTACATGATAAAAAAAAAAGTGTCATATCGCGATATAAATGATATAGCGGTGCGATGACGTATGGTGCATTTACGTTCCCTAGCATGCACAACAAAACCTGTCTGAGAGTAAGAAGTGGTTTGGTTACAAGAGGACAGACCTGCAACAAAGGAGGCAAAGAACCGACCGCCGCAAAGTGCTTTTGCCATGGATCATCGCATTTATTTGAATTAATTATCAAGAGCTAGAGAGAGAGAGATTTGTACCTGCTTCTGTTCAGCGTCTCTCTGAACAATGAAGATTTGTGTTTATTATTTAAAAATAGCAACGCTATCCCATCCTTGCTGACAAATATAATGTAGTGATCCAGTAGCGAAGCTATTTCATGACTAAAAGTTGCAGGGCAGCGCTGATAACAAGTGTCTGTGCTCATGAATGTTTGTGTGTGTGCACAGCGCAATCTCCACGCTCTGTATACGAGTGATGTAGGCCTATGTGTGTGTATCTGTGCGCTTAAATGAAAAATGCGCATTAATATAGAACAGTGATTCAACTGACTTGAAACCATCTGTCCATTAAACAATTTTATTTTTTAAATCCTTTATACCGATTTTTATACCTTCCAACCAATCCAACCCGAGTATTCAGACAGACCATGGCATAAATTATTTGTAAATTAATTGTTACATTAAAATGTTAAGGAGTTGCTTAAGATTTCCAGGGGAAACGCTGCCAACTTGTACCAAGGCTACTTTTTTACTTACAAATCACCAATAAAATGTTGTTTTTCTCAATATCGTCATAAATATCATTATTGCAAATATTCTTGAAATATCGTGATATATCGCCCACCCCTACTAAATGCCCAAGTCTTGTGAAGCTATGCAATAGCTTTGTGTGAGAAACAGACTTGAATGTAAAGTAGGGAAGGGCATTTCAAGCAAAAATAATATTCGAAGATCGCTGGGAATTATTTGATTTTTATTAGAAAATCGCAACTCCTCCCCCGCATGCACGCATGTAAAGGCTACACGCATATAAACAGAGAGAGAGAGGGAGAGAGACCATTCACACTCTCAATCTGTATGATAACAAACTGTTTAATTCATTAGGGAATAGGCTATATCAACTCAAGCCATATAATTAGTGTACCATGCTGAAACATATGACTGTTATTTGACATTGCCCCAAGTTACCGCAACCGTTAAATGCCACAAGTCTACAGGTGTTCGAACTATAGCACAACAGGGCCATAACATTTAATTCTGCATAGGGTTTAAGACCTTGTTCCAAAAATACTGCAGGTATTTTTGTTCCAAAAAAAAGCTAAATTGATGTCAGCTGCCACAAAGTGAAGCATGCTAACATGTAAAAGAGCAACAGGAGAAGAA
Organism: Romanogobio albipinnatus; assembly: GCA_023566225.1. Taxonomy (NCBI): domain Eukaryota; kingdom Metazoa; phylum Chordata; class Actinopteri; order Cypriniformes; family Gobionidae; genus Romanogobio; species Romanogobio albipinnatus. The sequence goes on along the minus strand of CM042259.1, from coordinate 40,870,540 downwards.
GAGTGAAGAAGAGAGAATGGCACTGCAGTGCAGCATCTCTGTTTCACAGTACCGACATCGCCATCCAATAAATCATGTGTCATGGAGAGACATCATTAGCCCAAAAATTGCTGTCAAACTGCCACGTTTCTGCACAGATACATGCATACAAGTGTCCATGCACTGATACACCAATGTCATTCTGCTAACAGGGCTATTCATCTTCAACCTGAGCTGCCCACATTATTTATTACAGCCAGTCATGACTTCCCAGACTTAAATAAAAAGCATAAAAGCAACAAGCTTATCGATCTGCAGAGCAGTCAAGATCTTTGGTGCATGTAGGTCATAGAAGAGTTAGAGAATGGGGGGTTAAAATGATTTAGCTCAGACGGTAGAGAGCGTGTAGAGAGAGAACAGTGATAACTGTGAAATGCTACACTTGTCGGCACAATCAAAGGAGGAAGATCCAAAGTTTTTTCTCCCATTACAGTGGGCAGATATTGGTCACATGGCTCAAAAGGACTGTTAATCACTTCAAAGCTTTTAATGCTGAGAAAGAAAATGGATTAAATCATCAAAACATTCCGAACAACGCTGATGATCTTAAACGACATCTCAAATCTTGCTGAAGAGGAAAAAAAACATCCCAGACATGGCCAAATAATCCTTTGCTCCATCTTTCAAAGTTTATTTACGCTTTCATATTATAACATGTATAGACAGATTTCCAGATGTGCCAGTAAATCGAGTTCTTCCGCCAATAAAGTCAAACATCAAATGCTCGGTTTTACCACACGAACATCTTCATGGCTGAGACTGTCAAATCAGATTAAATCAATGAAGGAGGATGGCATTTTCCTCTGCCATTCTCGGCCGACAGACACCCCAGAGCCTGAGCTTTTCATCCTTGTGTTGTTCTCTACATCTCCTCCTGCTAAGCAAGATTAATTTCTATTCATTTCTCATGCAATTTTAATGGTAAAAGCTACTTGTTGCTCCCTATTAGGTCTCATATGACTAGGTGGATCACAGCGACTGCAGGGTCTTCACAGTAGGAAGAACGAAGGAGTTCTTGCAGTAAATCAAGACGGCCTACTAAAAAGAGACAAATCATATGACTAAACAACCGTTTTCTGGATGTTAACATGTCATGCACAAGAACAAAAATAAACCAATATGCCACAGCTATGACAACTGAGCGTAACCTGAAAGAATCGGCTCAGAAAAGCCATCATGCAACATTATTCGGTTCATCAAATAAACCCGAAATGCCACAGCAATGAGGGTTAAAAGACAAAGACAGAAGGGAAGCATCTGATTATGCAACCACCGCCTGAGTCATTATCTCCTTCCACTGGTCAGATGCAAATCCAAGACATTTGTCATTCAAATCCAGTACGGTGAACTAGCGGCACCGCAGCGGACTTTGGTTTCCTGCTTTACGTCTCTCTTCAGAAGAGGACCTGGAAAATTTGCAAGCTTCAGATCTTTGCATTAGTGAAAATACTTCTTTTATTTAATTAATGCTTTTTTTTTGTTATTTAGCCTCATCGACATGTCACTCGCGGTTTGATTTCCCTGTTAAGATCACAAACAGGTTTCCCACTCAGGAAGGCCACTTGTTTATATATACAAAAAGAGTGACTCATCATATACCATGCAATCCTTTTGTAACAACACTGACAGTCACATAAACATATAGCCTATGAAAACATGAGAATACATAAACACTACCAGTCAAATGTCTGGACACACCTACGCATTATTTATTATTACTATTTTCCATATTAGAATGGCTTCTTAACTACAAGAGGTGCATCGTGGGATGCTTTACAAACATTACTGAAGGAGTTCTCTAATCCAACACCACCCTTACTTCCATGGGATCAATAAAAGACCTGTATTATAGTGTCTTTAAACAGATGATCTGGGTAGTTCAGGACACAATGGCCTATAACTACTCTAATAATAGCCGCATTTCCACCGTCAGGCCGATTGATTCTAAGAACGGGAAGGAACGGTTCCAGTTATATCCACTTGATCTTGGTTCTGCACGACACGATTGCAAATCGTTCTCAGCACGGTAGGGACATCGCCACTCAGGATTGGTCACTTGTCTGTTGCCTGGCAACCAGTTTCTCTGTAGGTGACCAAGCTTGCTATTTTAGCGAAGTAAACACTAGTTAATAATACAATTAAAAGAAATATCATAACGCAAGTCATTTTTTACATCTCATACTGTCTGTACATTTTTGCATTATCAAGGCAACGACTGATGCATTTGTATTAGAATCCAAAGGGCCCCACAGTGGAAAATGAAAAATTGGAAAATTGAAATAACCTGTTGTCCGGGTTTACATGCAAACCAATAACCAGACAATGCAAGTAAAACACGTTTACAAGACTTAATTAATAAATCAGGTTATTTCCAGTAGTGGCGTCAAAACGCAATAATTTGTGTAGTCCAAGTATTTCATTTGTTATGTCGTTTGTGATGTAAAATAAAGCATTAAAAACTGAGGAAGAGTATTGCAACATGTCAGCGGGACACTTACGGCTCATATATTATCCTTTCATGCAGCTAGAGATGCAGCATTTTGACTGTACGTCTTCTGCTGCACAAGACGAGAGCACTTTTATAATTTTTTGGGTCAAGAAAGAGTTTCCTCCTGCATCAGGTCAGGGGTCATTCTTCCACCGGAACTGGACTCACGGATGACTGTTACCAGAAACCAGTGATTATAGTTTATAAAATTATAAATACATTCTTACAAAAACGCCTCACTTTGCTTCAGAAAACCTTTATTAGCCCCTAGAGCTGTATGGATTACTTAGATTTTGAAGCCCAAAAAAGGCGCATCCATCCATCATATGTGGTACCATTCACTCCCATTATAAAGCTGGGAAGAACCATGATATTTTTTACAGGGTTCCCACTTCCCACACCTTGGTTAACTTCAAATTCAAGGACCTTTCAATGACTTTCCAGGCCCAATACCCTCAAGTTCAAGGACTTTAATGTGGGGACACATTTAAAGTGAGAGCAAGGTTACATTGTGTTACCTTGTAAAATACATTGTTACAGTTTTCATGTGCCAAACACAACTACGCAAAAAATATTCACGCAGGAAACCCTTAACGTAATGCGTAAATGCGTGTTTCTAACGTTAAATCAAGCACGCTAGTATGCATAGGCACATTAGCCGACTGGAGGGAATAATATGGAATTTTTCCAGAAAACGTCTTGCACAAAATTAAATTTTCTATGCATGTTTATTTTCAAAAACATTCCAGGGCGTTGAATTTTTTTTCTTTCAGATTCACAAACTTTCAAGGATTTCAAGGACCCGTGGGAACCCTGTTTTTAATATAACTCCGATTGTGTTTGGCTGAAAGAAGAAAGTCATATACATCTAGAATAGTAAATTATGGGATTATTTTCATTTTAGGGTGAACTAACCCTTTTAGCAAATATTTAATAATTTAACAACACATTTGCATATTCACAGATCTCTCATGTCTGTTAATGGTCACATGACATGCAGTTAAACAAATAAAATAATATATTTTAAAAAGATTAAATAACTAAGTATTTTAATCTTTTCAAGATTACATTTTATAATAAACGATTGAAGGTTTTATTTATTTATTAAAAAATGTATCACCTCTCAAACCCCAGTTTGGGAAACCCTGTTCTAACACATCTAACATGGCTTTTCTCATTTCAAAGGTTAAAATGTTACTACCATAAAATATAAAGCAAGGCACTATCAGATTCAGCATGTTATTGTATAATGCATGGAGGCAATGTGAGTGAAAGAAGTCAGAAGAGACAGAGAAGAGACACTGAAGCAGATCCTCACTTGGGACTTCAGACACAAAAGTAAGTAAGAATTGAAGTTAATCAAAATCTGGGGCTGGCTGCCGTGTTCCCCTGGTGCCATCACAGCTCACACTTCACACATTACAGCAAACGCCTTTTCTCCAAAAGCACAGAATGGAAAAATTCATGCTTTCACTTAGGCACCTGAGGTTATTTGGGCATATGCATTTATCAAACCACAACAAAAGCACATTTGTACGACACGCTGTCTGACAAAGAGTTTAACTGTTCAGGTGACTAACAGAAAAAATCTGACATAACAGCCAGCGATAACAAGGAACAAAGAGCCGTCTTTGACTCAGATAAGAAAAAAGGAAGAACAAGATCCTAATTTTACTTCATGGCGATTAAAATGACGTCCTCGAGGGTCTGTGGCGTTTTCTAGATGCTTATTCAAAGAATTACTCAGTTTGGACGCTCAAAAATGGCCCTTTTCCAAAGCTGAAATCGTGACATTAAGAATTTATGACCTTTTGGCAATGCAAAACTGGCTCAAAGCAATATAAAGCATTGAGAAAACTCACCAATCTTCTGGTTGAAGATTTTGTCAAACGTCAGTTCATCCCTTTCCTCCAGGTACTTCTGCATGACACTCCGAATACTGTGAGAAAATGGGTAGAAATAAAGAGAGGACTTTAGTTCAAAACTTCATATGCAAAACATACACCATCCAAACCCCACAGCAGCTAAAACCCATCTCGCCCTGAGAGAGAGGCAACTGGATTGGAGTCACTGAGGTGAAGTCAGACACCCACGCCGTCCTTCCACCTCGATCCTGGCCTTAGTTTAGGTCTCTCCACAACCACCTGCTTAATTCTCTGCCTGTCGCTTCCCAAAGGAGGGCACTGCCGCGCTGCCCTGGGAGAGGGTGTTAATGAGCAGCAAGTATGGGAGACTGAATCAATTAGCACCCCCTCCAAGGGCTCATTATCACCCAACCACAGCCCAACAGGGTCCGAGTGCAGGTCAGGGGAGATAGAGGTGTCCCCAAACATGCTCCTGCAGTCCTGGACCAGAAACAGACACCCCTGTAGTAAGTGACCTGACCCATTACGGCAAATGGATAGGCCTGATATCAGGATTGCTATTATAAATAGGGCTTTTTAATATTATAAATAGGGCTGTGCGATGATATATAAATAATCATTATGTTTGTATAGCAATTTAGTTGGCAATATAAAATTAAGCAATATTGTGAATATCATGAAGAAATAATGCAATTTATATTAGGCTCAAAGGTTCCTAAAGTTTCCTGTCGAGGTGAAAAGCTGTTTCGCGTCATATTGTCATGACAGAGTGTGAGGGTGAAGTTAGGATAGAGTATGCTGCGTCCCAATTCGCCTACTTATACTATGACCTAAAAGTATGTGCTCCTTTTTGTGAAGAAGTGTGGCAGAAGAGTATGCTAGCTTTGGGACATACTACTGTGTCATCTGTTGCTTATTTGCGTGCATCCCGTCACTGTTTAAACTGCCCTATCAATCATCGTCACAGTAAAAATCCTCCACATTCAGTTTCATTTCCTACCGTATCGGAGAGAAATGTAGTAGCACGTTGATCTGCCATTCGTGGGTCTTTAACGCAGAGACTCTCCTCATGTGTTTGCAGTTGAAATATAATGATGCATTTAAAAAAAGTTCACAATGCTGCTGCAGATTAAATATAATATGGATAACACTGAATAAATATATTTTTGTTAGGTTAAATACTGATAATTGATCACTCAAGCCCCTTAATCTAAATCTCTCTTAACTCGTCATGTTTGTAGTTTTTTAACACTTTTTATCTGCCTTTGTAGTTCTAATGGAATCAAAGACTGATAGGGCCAGTCGGAGGATTCGTTGCGCAACAGAAGTTTCAGACAAATATCTATTTTAAAATGCGTGATCACGAAATTGAAACTGTAGGCAAACACGAGCATGCATTCAAACGCGATTTCAATACGTTACAGCTGTTTGAAAGCGGCTCCCTAAGGCATGAGAATATCTCTCAATATGAAAGCTATCTGTGTAGTTAACCATCTCTTAACTGTGTATCATGCTTGAAGAAAAAAAATTGGTCTCTATTTGCACTTTGAATTTTCATAATATTGAGTATGGTTGCACTATTGTTTGCACTTGATCTATGATCAATTTGTGGAAAGGAGTTCGGTTAGGAGGTCAAAAGTTGTAGAAGCTCATAAATCATGTGCAGTTCTAAGGTCTGAGGCCAGTCAGTTGAGTTTGTGCAAAACCTTTACAGTGCTTGAGTATTGTTCTTTTACTGCATATGATAATTCATACTCAGAAAGTAGAACTGAAATTACATTAATTACAAGATGATGAGTTAAAAAGTTAAAACATTTCAAATGCACCTGCAAAAAATGTTCTAGTCATGCATTTCATCATTGAGGATTTCTTAAAAATACTATGTAAAAATTAGGGCTGTAATCAACCAAAGAAAATCTTGGTCGACTGAAGTCCTGAAAATCGACTAAAAATGACGTTAGGAAAAAACTGTTAAATTAATTCGCTGCGTACTGTGCGCAGTACTTGGTAGCCTTTTTGTCTGCCTAAATGAATTATAAATAAACATAAAAAAAACTAGTAGGCTATTTGCAGTATATTAAATCGTTTTTGACCTGATTATTTTGCACTGAAATGAGTCTGACACACAAGTCTTTCAGCTCTGACAGCGTTGCATCACGTGCACCTGCGCAATATCATATCCTATGATTTCCGAAAATATAGTACTATGTTGTCAACTAGTGATATCATCACAAGAACTTTTGAGGAATATGCAACATAATTTAAACAATTGTTTTTGTCATATGTATTATAATAACTGAGAGACACTATCATTTCAGCCGCTCTGTGCAGCTTCGCGGCTGAGACACGAATAGACTATTAACTTAAAGCTTTTACTCTTTAACACAAAAGGCACGTCCACTTTAATAAAAAAGGAATATTTATTATACAAGCCAGATCAAGAGCAGAAAAAACGCTCTCACAATTAAATAAATAATATACAGCAAACTAGCCTTCTTCAATCTGTCTCTCTTCTCCAGTGGGTTGGGCTAATCCAAAAGAAGTGGAAACAAGGGGGTGTTCTGAAGACAGACTGTTACATGTGAAACAGGGGTGCTCTGAAAACACCCCCATTAGCAATTAGTGCTCTCCACCTGATGAAATGAACGCGTCAAAACAGACAGTACAGATCCACTTTTGCGGCACGACTGAAGCGTGGTGTTGTGACGCTTCCCCTCATGTTTCCAATTTTATAAAAATGCTGTTATTTTGTCATTTCTATTCATCAATCCTTTAAAAAAAATTACGGTTTCCACAGAAATATGAAGCAGCACAACTGTTTTCAACACTGATAATATTAAGAAATGTTTCTTGAGCAGCAAATCAGCAAATTAGAATAATTTCTGAAGGATCATGTGACTGGAGTAATGATACTGAAAATTCAGCTTTGATATCAGAGGAATACAATTCATTTTAATATATATTAAAATAGATAACAGTTTTTTAAAATTGTAATATTTCACATGCTCAATAATATTTCACATAAGAGACTTCTTTCAAAAACATAAATCTTATCAACCCCAAATGTTTATTAGAATGCATTATATTGGTGCACATAAAATAAAATAATTCAATATTTAATCTACTTCTTGCATTAAACATGTAGAAAACCAACCCTTTTGAGTTATTTCTGAGCAAAGCTATATAAATAGAGCTATATCGGCTCAATATAGGCTAAAAAGCAACATTTTAGCGCCCTGCCCTAGTAAATGACCTGACACATTACCGTAAAAACCAAACGCTGATATCTGGAGAGCTTCTAAACCATAGACTTGAGTGGTTGAAACCTCAAGTCTGCAATGAGCCCTTTTAAGTCATAAACAAACTTCTCATTTATTAATGACTACATGTTTTACTCACACAGCGCATTCATATTTTATCACCTGGCCTACATTATGATGACACATTAACTGGCCTTTAGCATCTCAAAAGTGGTAACTAGTTCAAAACCACCGACTAATGGATGCGATTTAAAACGCAGGATTGCACCCGTGCAAGAGAAATTGCATTCAACCACAACATCCTCGACCCCTTGGTGCCTGTCTCTCTCTGGATTCAGACACATTCATCTCTTTCTCTGTCTGCAATCGCATCAGTTCCGTCCCACCGTCCAACGTCTACGTGACTGAAACAATCTCCAGTCTCTTCCACTCGTCTCGCTGTCAAACAATCCCGCCAGCTCCTCAAACACTTCCAGTCATGCTGTCAAAATCTCACCTCTCTGCCAGCGGGCTCGCGACTGGCCCGAGGAGAATGTAGCAGAGCCGCGCTATCTCTCTCCGCCGCTACTTTCTCTGCTGGCAAAGGACAAAGTACCTTCTATTTATTAACAAATGCCTTTATTGTACCAACAGCTTATGTTTTTATGCACGCTGGGTCATTACAGCTGCCAATATGGGATATTGATACGGTTCCCATACACAGCAGTTGTTTAAAACAGTTGCTTACTGAATAACAACAAGCAAACACTCGGACGTCACAAGGAGATTTGGATGTTAAATGGCTTGTGTTAGTTAGAAGGTGCAGCTGGGAGTGGCACAAAGATTATGGAGCCCATAATAATGCTAATGATGGGGACACTGATGTCAACGGCTAATGCTTTCACTCGATCTGTGGTAATGCCGCCCTGCTGCGGACTACAGTAATCCCTCAGAGCAAACAGAGCCACTAAAGCAGCCTAATTACAATGAGGAGCGGATGTATGGCTTACCATTTGTTGAACGGAAAAGCCAACCGTTATCGTTTCAGATTCGTACCGCGCATTAATACATCATCCGGGAGGCTAAATTGCCCACCGGCACAGGCATCATCTCGGCCCAGGGAGAGACTTCATATTAGCCTTGGCGTAGGAAGGAAGATGATTAACCGTAAATGAATCTCACTGTGAGTTTACTGTGGCTCTGTTCTGATGCTGGCCGACTCACAGAACGCTCATCAAAAACGCCTGGTTGAATGCTTTCGCACGGCTATATGTTGTGTTTATACCAGGGATGCAACAATACAGTTAGTCCACGGTTCAATACATACCTCGGTTTTTAGCCATGGTTTTCGGTTCGGTTCTGGTTCGGTTCCTCGGTTCTTTTACAGCCGTATTCTCATTATCATTTTATGTAGATTATATGTTAGACTTGCGCTGCACATGTTGCACATAACTGTATTTTCCTTTTCGAAGTGATTCCAATCATATTTAGAGCAATTCAAACCCATCATGGTGGACAGCACGTCTGTCTCAGCTGAAGGAAATAATACATTATCTATCGGCTTGACTATATCGGTCAAAATTTCTTATCGGACCGATAACGATAACATCAAAAATAATCATTTATCGGCCGATAACGATATGTTGCCGATATATTGTGCGTCCCTAGTTTTTATATCTATATACACTCACCTAAAGGATTATTAGGAACACTTGTTCAATTTCTCATTAATGCAATTATCTAATCAACCAATCACATGGCAGTTGCTTCAATGCATTTAGCGGTGTGGTCCTGGTCAACACAATCTCCTGAACTCCAAACTGAATGTCAGAATGGGAAAGAAAGGTGATTTAAGCAATTTTGAGCGTGGCATGGTTGTTGGTGCCAGACGGGCCGGTCTGAGTATTTCACAATCTGCTCAGTTACTGGGATTTTCACGATTTCTGTTGAGACATTCAGATGGTAGAGTCAGAATTTGGCGTAAACAGAATAAGAACATGGATCATTCATGCCTTGTTACCACTGTGCAGGCTGGTGGTGGTGGTGTAATGGTGTGGGGATGTTTTCTTGGCACACTTTAGGCCCCTTAGTGCCAATTGGGCATCGTTTAAATGCCACGGCCTACCTTAGCATTGTTTCTGACCATGTCCATCCCTTTATGACCACCATGTACCCATCCTCTGATGGCTACTTCCAGCAGGATAATGCACGTCACAAAGCTCGAATCATTTCAAATTGGTTTCTTGAACATGACAATGAGTTCACTGTACTAAAATGCCCCCACAGTCACCAGATCTCAACCCAATAGAGCATCTTTGGGATGTGGTGGAACGGGAGCTTCATGCCCTGGATGTGCATCCCACAAATCTCCATCAACTGCAAGATGCTATCCTATTAATATGGGCCAACATTTCTAAAGAATGCTTTCAGCACCTTGTTGAATCAATGCCAAGTAGAATTAAGGCGAAAGGGGGTCAAACACAGTATTAGTATGGTGTTCCTAATAATCCTTTAGGTGAGTGTATCTTATAATTAGAGATGCACCGATTGTACATTTCTTGGTCGATTCCAATTTTTTTGTAAGTGTGACTGTGCGTGCCATAACTCTGTCTGACGCACCCACTGCTAGCCTAGCTTAGCACAAACACTGGAAGTAAAGCCTACTGCTCAATAAGTGACAAAATAACGCCAACATTTTCCTATTTACATGTTGTGATGTGTATATGCGTTTACAAATAACAAGGTTATATGAGACACAGCCATCTTATAAACGTATACATACTGGGGACTATATTCTCAGAAGGCGCAGCACTGCTCTACTTCTGCGGAGTGCGGAGTGATTTGCTCGCAGCACCTGAGAAGCCCCGTTGTTACTTCCATCAACAAAACCAACGTGACTAGGAAGCTAGTAACGAACGTGACTGTTGATCATGGATGACTTTGAGGAATTGGCAGAGGATTTTTACTTGGTATCAAACCAAAATCCGGAACCATAACGTTTTGAGCCAGAATACACAGACGAGGAGTTACAAACTTTGGAAGCTGATAGACAAGACGCCGAATTACCTCTAGCATCGCTCATTTGTTACGGTGACAGAGCACGTTTGTGACAACACAATACTAACATTACAGGGGATACATGGAGCACGGGAACAACTGCAATACAGTAGTGACCACCCGTTACATTCGATCTAGCTAATGGCACTGTTACAGTAGGCTAGTCATCTAAAAACATAACGGAACACTTACCGCAGCCACATCCGCTTTGTTCTGTCTGTACTACTGATGGAATGGCCGTATCCTTCAGCCCACGTTTCATGGTCTGTGTGGCAAATTCCATTTTTTCAAAATAGTCGTCCTCGGTTAAATATTCTGAGCAAACACGATGGTACTTGATGATGGCTACAGGTGTGTTTGGATCTATATCCAGAGCAAGCAGCCATAGATTCATCAGGTCAGCATTTTGGATTGGAATTCTATATCATGGTATTTACCTTTTCTCAGCAGTTTATTGTCGCAGTTATTTACAATACAGCAAACACTCATGATTGTAAACTATCTAGTAATCGCTGACAATTACTCCAACTCTGAGCGAACTCTCTGCTCTTCAACAACAAGACACGACACACAGGACGGACATCAGCCGAGCGACGACAGAAAGAGAGAGATGGCAGATAAAAAACAAATGTGGAAGATGTCTATGGAACTTACGTTTCTAAAGCTTTCAATCGGACAAGAAGTATCAGCTTTCCAGCGCTGGAGAGAACTCAAGGAGCGAAGGCCGAGGTTGCTTTATTTCTTCTCGATAGGCGAGTAACATTGATTTTGTTTTGTTTCACAGAACTAATATATGCTGGCTTTTGCTTGAATATGCTCATGTGTTCGCTTGCTTGTCCATTTGTGACGGTATTATCGTTCACTTTAGCGATGATAATTACCCATTCATTTCCAGACCGTATAAGCCTGGAGCGTCTAAACCTCCTCGCTGTCTGTTTCAAGCGTCAGCTCGCAGTGTGTCCGAAAAGTAAGATAATATACTCCTAATATGTTTGTTTCCTTTGAGTCCTCTTTTTGTGATCGCTATAACCCTCTAATCTTGTCATAATTGTAATATGTTCGTTAGTTGGACTGTCGTGCTCGTGCTATCGAGTTGTTCATGAGAACTGTTTGTGTTTTTGGGATGTAAAGGATGACTTTTTCACTGAACACTCGACCTGGATTACCACAGTAACACACATTGCTTTCACTTATTGATGATATCATACCCTCGGCCGGCTGGCACAGCAGATTCCACCATAGTCGTTGCCTGGGTTACATATGTGTGGGGCGGAGCTATCAAAATAGGGGTGTGTTTGTTTTAGTGATTTGAAATCAACATCGGTTACCAGAAAGCACTTACCTCACCTTTGAAGTTATCAATTGTAAAATAACAGTGGACAGTCTTCATTGTAAGAATGATATAAAATTATTTAATTTAAGAATAATGTTTACAATTAAAGTTACACAAGTTATTCAGTCAAGAGCAGAGTGTGATTTTCTTTATGCACGGATCCAATATGCTGTTGCACAACATGCAAGAACGCACAGCTGACGTTATTGCCTGTGCCGTGGGCAACAAATTGGACCGGCTGGGAAATGGAAAAAGACTGAGACTAGGGATGCTCCAATCCGATACTCAGATTGGGTATCGGCTCCGATACTGCCATTTTTGCCGGATTGGGTATTGGTCAGAGGACACCGATCCAAATCTGATATTGTGCGTACAATGTTCTGTGTTATTGTTAAGCCCCACAAAAGGCACAAAAACATTAAAAAGCACCATGATGTTTTCATGCACTATATTCCAAGTTTTCTGAAGCGTTTCCATAGTTTAATGTGAGGTACAGATTAATATTTAAGTCATTAAATTCACGTGAATACTTCCCTCTGCAGCGGCTGTCAGTCATTATCCATTTAGCTTTCAAACTGTGTGTCGCGTTCGGTTACGACAGCCAGCACGATAAAACTCTCTCCAAGATGATTCAATGTTCCCATTATTATACTTGATCTGTAGATAAAAGGTATACGGTTTTGCATAAAAGGACTTTATCTTGCTGAAGTTTATTGCGGTTTCTAATTTATGTTACTTTCTCCTGGGTGTCTGTTAGATCACAACACTTGAGTAGAGAGTGCTATAATTCTTCACATGCACAGTAACTGAAATGTAAAACTGTTAAAAGAAAAGGCTCAATAAACTATTGCATATATACAGTATATTACATAACTCATCGATATATCTTCTCTTTGTGTTTTGAACTTCTCAATGTGGACGGAGCGCTGCAAGCTGTGACTCTGTTGCTTCAAACGCATCATCCTGCGCAAGGGATGTCCATACATGCTTTGTGTCGCTCTGTATTGGAGCCTTTCATATTATAATACTTTTGCGCAATGAAAGATTGTTAACCTCTTAACCTGCGCCCCTATTTTTGAGAATTTTTTGAAAACGACATACCCAAATGAAAATGTCTGCAGCTCTTAAACCCTATGGTCTATATTCATAAATCTGGTCTTATTTTAAACTAGACACTTGAAATGTTGCTAACCAAGAGTCATAATAACTCAAAGTAATATGGGAACAGAGTAATATACATGTAAATATACGTGTAAGTGACTCACGTTTTATTTAATTTTTTTCACTTAGGGAAAAAAATATTTGAGAATTTAATGTTAAGAGCCTGAAAATAACTTAAATATAAAACCGAATGTCTAATCATGTCATGATTCAAATATGAGGATGATTCTCTCAGTAATGTAGCCTCACAACCTCGGACCATGGGCGAAATAAAAAAAGAAAGGTCGGACATCAAAGTCAAGGCAAAAAAGCGTCTAGCGCTCCATCGCCAGAGTGTGTCCTCGTTTCTTGCTGTGTGAAGATATCTATCTATCTATCTATCTATCTATCTATCTATCTATCTATCTATCTATCTATCTATCTATCTATCTATCTATCTATCTATCTATCTATCTATCTATCTATCTATCTATCTATATCTGCTCCGCCAGACGGACACATTGACGAGAATATCAGTTTTGTACATTAGCTATTTCGTTCTGTTTACCATATTATTTATGAGGATGAATTGCATAATATGCCAATATTATTGCAGAACATATTTCACTTTTCTTTTTGCAAATATGTGTTAATTTGCATTTCTGTTGTAATTTTCGTTTGATTTTGTTTGTTTTGCACTGCAAATCGATCAAACGGGTGTTCGTGTAGGCTGTTAATTGTAAGACTTGCTTTGTGAAGTCTTCATGTTATATATAAGAGGCAGTATTGCCATTTCTTTTACACAACGGTCTACAGTTTCACACACTTTCACGCGTTTCTTCCATCTGCTGACGGTGCCGCCATTTCTCATTTCACCAGTTTTTGTGCGTACGCCTGGGTCAGAGCTTGCGTGAAGGACCGCACATTTTCCCGTCAAGTTTGCTTTTTATAAATACCAATTATTGCGTAGAGAGCGGCATACGCCTTCTTTTGTGCGTACGCAACGTTTATAAATGAGGCCCCAAATCCTACTTACATAAACTGCGCAAGATGATGCCTTTTGATTGGTTACTAAGTCCATCAATCAAACCTTTGTTGGAAAGACATTGGCTAGGCACGAGTGCCTTTATCCAAGGAAAACCATGGGCGCAATGATTGACAGCTCACCAAGCCTGTAAGGCGCTTCCTCTATATGATGCATCCCAGGAGAGACTCTGATTGAAGGAGAGAGACGAGGGAGGGTTTATGTTACGGAGAAGAGACCATTCTTGCAGCGGGAGTTTGTCAGAAACGGATTAGAATCGATATTTCATTGAAAATGGACATGATTGACTACGCTAACTCAAAACTCTCTTGCAAACAGCAGAGGATTTTTTGTTTTTTCCCTATTTTTTCATTGTTTTGGATTAAAAAGTGGGATGCATTTTGAAGAGTGGACCCTTATACGGAGATGTATGCAGGTGTTTATTGGATTCGCCCGATCTGATCTGAAAGACAGGAGATGAAAGATGAGTACCGCTGATATTATGCTTATGTTTACATAGCCAGTCCTTTAGCATTTAATTTAACCCTTTCCTCTCTGGTGTATTTATTGCAAAAACAAGTTCAGAAAATGAATCTTGAGTGTTTTATCTTTCAAATGATGCATAGTTTGTGATAGTTGATTTAATATTTTGTATAAAACAAAAGTAAATAAAAGTACAGACACGCCCACTCACGTCAACCTCCCCACCCAAGATCCGGTGCGGGTTAAGAAGTTAATAGCCTTTCTTGTTCTGTCCTATCTATGATATGTTGCTACCTCTTAAAAAGCTGCGCTATAAATTAAAAAAAATATCTTTTAATTGTATAGTATATATTTATCTATAAATAGATTTACTTGCTTTTCATGAACACATCACAAAAACATTTATGAACTACAGCATGTTGGTTGAATGAGTAATTTAAACCACACAGATCACAGACCAAATAATTCATTTGAAAACTTTGCAACATAATTTCAAAAACAGCCTGAGTGATTCGGCAGCACCGGGGCTCTCAAAATGCGCAAATTACTTCACATTAGCATGCTGCGATACGATATTTTCACTCGCACATCTTTTTAAGTCTTGCCAATTTAAACATTCAAGTGATTTCAACCCATTCAGTATTCGCACTCTCCCAGGGACGGTTTTCTGTGCGCTGACACAAAGCATGCAAGCATAAAACAGCCTCGCAAACAGCTTGCAACTACCAAATGGAGTTCTTTTTTGCTTATCTGTGCATTCAGTCTTAAAGGAGACTGGAGACCAGTAGCCAAGATTATTTCGACTCAATCCGGTACACAGTGATAGGCAGATGCTTCCAAACGGTGCCGTGATTGTGTTCATGCTCTGTCTGCAGTCCGTTAAAGGCTTCTGTCGCGCCGCATCTGATTGACAGCTATAGTGATTGCTTTCTGTATTTAATCTATTCACAATATGAATAAAAGTTTAGCCTATTTTTCATGCTGGTAAAAAGAACCAATGGTCACATATACACTGCAGAGTTTCAGAAGAGCATTGTTTAAATGCAGAGTGAAAATATATACACATACAATATAGTTTATACGACAGATGTCCCTCTCTCTCTCTCTCTCTCTCTCTCTCTTCTTCGTTGTTAACATGATGGGCTGCGTGTCTATTAAATGTTCTTGCATGAACTCAGAATGCGTAATGTTTATTGCTTACGTTACATAACATAAATAAATAAATGTTTTTTGTCTACTTCGTGTGGGTCTGGTCAGGTACGAATTAAATAGGGATGCACCGAATGTTCGGCAACCGAAATTATTATGAAATAAGTGAAAAGCCTGAATAAATTTTGCCGAACAATGAGGGTTTTGATGACGCGATCAAATATAGCAACCAGCGCGTGAGAGAGGCGGGCACGCTTCTAAATGCAGCAATGCAGCACATGTCGGAAGTGAGCAAGCATTAATGAAGGCTTTAAAGTGTCAGAGAAAGACACAGAAATGGCCGTTTGCAGACACTGTTCTGCTGAATTGTCTAAGCACCCTCAAATGCAAGCAAGAGCACCTTCAGTTGATACTGTATTAATATATTGGCAAATGCTCCAGTGCATATTTGTGTCTGTAGAACGTCAAATGTACCCATTTACAACGTGTTTCTGCAGCGGTGACATAGTTGTTGATCTCTTGTATGTAATGGCCAATGTGTTTTAAGTTAGTCAGACTCCACTCACTGCTCAAACCGCCAGAGTTTTTATTCAGTGCCCAGTTGTACAGGCTTGCAAAGCCTCTCATGAACAAACAAACAAAATTTGATTATGATACCTGTAGGCATAATAGGTCAAAGATAAGATAAGATGGCCAAATCAAAATATTTTTCTTTTACTTAAAAAAAAAAAAAGTTATATTGTGCTTTGTTTGTATAATGTCTGCTGGAATGCTAAAAATGTTCAGTGTTAAATAAATATTTTTAAATTGTAGTTTGGTAAAAATACATTTTTGTAATTTTTGTTATTTATCTAATAATTTTTCTTTGTGCATTGACAATAATGCAATACCTCCTTCCTCACAGGTTAAAAGTTTGGGTGTTATCATGGATAGCACACTATCATTTGAAACTCACATTAAAAATATCACGCGGACTGCATACTTCCATTTGCGTAACATTAACCGTCTCCGTCCCTTTCTCTCAACCAACAATACCGTAGTTCTTATTCATGCATTAGTCACTTCACGTATAGACTATTGCAATGGTCTTCTCACAGGTGTCCCCGCTAAATTGCTACATAAGCTTCAGTTGGTTCAAAACTCTGTAGCACGTGTTCTTTCTAGATCACCTTCTTCTGAGCACATTTCTCCAGTTCTTCAGCAATTGCACTGGCTTCCAGTAAAGTATCGAGTTGAATTCAAGATCCTGCTTCTTACTCACAAGGCACTTCATAATCTTGCACCCCAGTACCTTACTCAACTTCTTCATGTTTACACTCCTTCACGTACTATGAGATCTTCATCTTCATTTCGCTTGTGGTACCTCGGATTCGACTGACTACCACGGGTGCCAGATCTTTTAGTTATGCTGCCCCCGCCTATGAAACTCCCTTCCCCTTGATGTTCGCAAGAGCGATTGTTTATTGACTTTTAAAACACGTCTTAAAACATAGATTTTTATACAGGCTTATTTATAACATGTTTTATTGAGTCTTGACTGCACTTTATCTGTATATGCGGAGTGTTCGTGTTGTGTATTGAGCTGTATTTTGCTTGTGAGGTGACCTTGGGTGTTGTGAAAGGCGCCATTAAATAAAATGCATTATTATTATTATCTTAAAAGCAAGACAAAATAGTAAAAAAGTTAATTTATGCAATGGTGAAAAAAATTGGCGAAATAAATGGGAAAAGAATTGAAAAACCGCGTCCGGTATTCGGCTTCGGCCAAGTGTTTTAAAGGTCCCGTTCTTCGTGATCCCATTGTTCAAACTTTAGTTAGTGTGTAATGTTGCTGTTAGAGCATAAATAATACCTGTACAATTATAAAGCTCAAAGTTCAATGCCAAGCGAGATATTTTATTTAACAGAAGTTCCCTTTCAAAGCCTACAGCGAACGGCTGGCTTGGACTACATCCTGGTACTTCCTTCATTAATTACGTCAGTAGAACAGTAGAACAGACTATCCTCCGCCCACAAGAATACGCGAAAAAGGGGGCGTGGTCTTGTTGCTCTCCCACGTGGAGAAGAGGACGGTCGCGTGGAGAAGAGGAAGTGTTGCGTTTGAGTGTGTTTGTCGCCATGTCGTCGAGACGCTGTTATTTTCATCCCGGAGTCAAATCACCTTTGTTTGGCTTTCCCAGGGACGCTGTAGAGATCATTAAGCGCATATATCTCCCGTTAAGAGGCGTGACCTTTCCACGTGCGCTAAGCTGCTGTCGAATCACAACACAGGAACCGTGCCACGTTCGCTAAGCTGCGGTCAAATCACAACACGGGAACCGCTGGCACAACCAGAACTCGTTACGTATTTCTGAAGGAGGGACTTCATAGAATAAAGGAAGTCATCAGTCGTTAACACGCGAAACATGAACACATGTTATATTGCACACTGTAAACACAATCAAAGCTTCAAAAAAACACGAAGAACGGGACCTTTAATATTATTTGGCTTCGGCCAAAAATTTCATGACAGTGCATCCCTAGAATTAAATTAGTGTTTCTGTCAGAAATCGGGTGCGGGATTATCAAACTGGACCCATGCAGAACACACGTGCACCGTACAGGAAGTCATGTCCCGAAACGGTTCGGTACGAATACATGTATCGTTACACCCCTAGTTTTAAGTCATTGTACTGTTTTGTTGTTGTTGTTGTTGTTTTTCATTAATAATAATAATGAACCCACCATTCAAGCAATTGCCACTAATTCTAAAGCGAAAGTAAAAGCGAGGTGGAAAAGAGAGAAAAACTCATTGCCGGCATTGTCACATGTCGATCAACTGGTGGGAAAGTTTCCTCACCATCACATCCTTAAATACACGTTCTCTACGACAATTGAATATTGTCTTATTATGAGCCAAAGTATTAAAATACAATATTTTTGAAAAATGCCCATCCCTAACGAAAACAATACCCATTTTATTTTATTTATTAATTACTTTTTTTGTGCTGGGGCCACAATTTGAAAGACTATCCCAGCTTGGCCAGCAGAAAAAATCCTTAGTGTTGAGCCCTGAGCTAAACTGAGAGATCACTAATCACTTTTAAGTGTTATATAAACTTTAAAAACATTCCAACTACTGCAATTCCACGAATGCACAGTCTATATTGAGATATCTTGTGTAAACTATACAATAAAACCTTTGTGTTGAACTACAGGCTTTACATTGTAAACTGACAGTCATATCACCATAGTGATCCCATGAGATGAGCAAACTATGAAATCTGAAATACCATTTCACTTTGCTTTGGCCTCGGTTTGTTACCAAAAGCAGGTTTAAACAACATTTACAGTGTTCACTGTTCAGTCTCCCGATGGGGTTGTAAACGGCCAAATAACTACATAAAAAGTGACGGCATAGTCAATTTATCACTTTTACGGTTTTCAGAAAGTGGCAATACAAATAAATCCAATACACACAATGGACTTCTCACATGATATCTAGAGAGAATAGGTACAATCAACTCCAACAAAGACCATAATTAAAAATGTACCAGATCTATCCAGTTATGTTTAGTATGGGTTTATTTTTTCTAAATACACCACAGTAACCATCTAATTCCTGTATTCGCTTTCTGAGGGGCAAGTGTTTGTTGAATGCCTAGCTAATATGAAGTGGTTTATGTACATGTCGGTTATTTCTTTAAATTAATCGATTGGAAAATATCCGCAGACTGAATGTTAACTGGTACAAGATATGAGAAACATTGACCATATGAACATTTATACTACATTACAACAGATACGGTTGTCTTTTACATTTTCAAGGCCTAAACTTTTAGAACAGTTACACAAAACCCAAAAAAGGGCATTTGTATGCTTTACAGAGTATGCAAGACCAAATAGGAAGCCAATGTCTGTATTTCGACCTGTTTACAGCGAATATCACCCTCAACCTGGTTCAAATCTACAGGTGATAAGAGCCATTGATTCACACGGGGGAATTTTCCCAACAGGACTCAGTAACTGCTGAACAGCCTTAAAAACACTAAAGACAGCACAAAATGTGTGACATAGGCTTTTTAACACAAGAATAGCCCAATTATTAGTATTGAGCCAACGCTTAGAAAAAGGTAATGGTGTTACCATGGTCTCAGAACAGGCCTAATTAAAATATTCCCACGTTTTAAAGAAATTAAATAATGTGGTATTACTAAAGTATATTTCCAAATAAACAAGTATCTTGCCCGAAAATACCATAGTACTTTTATGTAAGCGAAAGCAAATAACGTTAAATAGCAAACCCTGTGTGTAACTACATGAGGCCATTATTACTAAAGACGGTGACAGGGAATTTCTCCTGAATACACGACTATTCAGTTAAATTACAGGGGAAATGAATAACCCAATATGTTGACATCTCAACGCCGCGCTTCATAATAAAATATTATGCATGAATTAACTGTCTGAGACTGGTTTCGCTTACCTGGGTTCGGGAAGGATGATTTTCTTGCTCGCCCGGGCCGCTGGAGTAGATTTGCTCTTCTCCATCGCCATCAGGTAGCTGACATCGGCGAGAACCGCTTCGAGGTCCGCCATCTTCGAGCCCTCTGGGTCGAACCGATTCGCTAACGGTACCAGAACCAGCCGTGAGGGGGGACTTGAGTGAACGATGATGTTGCGCGCTCGCGCGCGGGCGGAATCAGCACGAGACGAGCGCGGGAGCTGAGGTGGTGATGATGAGGATGATGCGCGAGAGAGGCGCGAACATCTATTCCAGCCTCAGTTGTTTTATTGTCGTGTTTCCCAACCCAACATCTATTCCAGCCTCAGTTGTTTTACTGTCGTGTTTCCCAACCCAAAAGGCTCTCAGAAATCAACCATCGTCGATGACAACACACGAAAAAAACGGAAGGAAGAATAAAAAGAAAATCCACTCTGAATGGAAAATCTATAGGGTGCTTATCTATGAAGCAACGTCGCCCTCAGGTCCACTGGAATTGCAGAAATGCTTCTTGTTTCAGAGAGGGGGAATATATGTGCATGTCATCTCCAGTAATAATTCTAGATGGTGATAGCGATAATATCGATTAAGCTACTCTAGCCTGCAGATGCCCCCATCCGGCACTCATCCTTTGGGTGAGTTTAACGCGAACAACGACCGTCAAAAAAACGACATGCAAGTTAATTTGAGCCACGGTCCGTTCAGGTGGATGGGAATAACGGTGGGAGCTGGTTAACTACAAATACATGCAAGCTGGCCCGTCAGTGTCATTTGAAATCAATCCCCAAGATGATCCTTTAATCAGAACGACCATGCAATCCCGTTAAAACCAACAAGATATAGAAAACAAGTCGTAAACGAGCGGACGATATCCTTAGGGTGTTAACATAAAGCAAGCCAGCTCGCTGCAAAAACACAATAAGGCATGAAAACGCGCCGATATTTCCCTGTTTAATCACATTTACCAGATGACAACATACACACGGACCGCAAATAATGTGGGTAGAATCCTCCTCTTCTTCTTAAAAGGCGGAAAGATGGTGGAAATCTGAAGCCCAATGGTTGGAGAAACATAAATAATGGCTATCGGTGCGACACGGGCTCGATTGTTTCCTGAATATCCACAAATGCGAGACAAAAAAAACCCGATTCAAGATCTAAACAGCATATGCGTATATGTATCAATATCCTGGTAATATCACAAACAAATCCTCATTTTTGTAGCACGATGGTTGGGATCTGCCTGTCACTCCTCCTCTCGCTGATCCGAGCTGATTGTCTTGATCTCACAAGCCAATTAAAGAGACAGAATTAAACTAGTTGTGTTTTGCTGTGGCGAGTCCATTGCCTTGTGCAGTTTTTCCTCCTTAACTGGATTCGCTTGCTCGTCGGTTTGTTTATATAATGAGAGGTGTGCTCGGTAGAGATGTTGCTCTACTGTAACCTACAGATGAGAGGGGGGGCGCTAGAAAAGGAAATAAGCAAATGTGAACGAAAGCAATCCGAGTTTCCTTTTTCTAAAAAAAAAAAAAAAATCGCGATGGTGTCACACAACGTGGTCCGATGAAAGGCAGGGATATATATAGAAACACAGCAACTGCTTTTTTTTTGTAAATAAACACAAAAATAAAGAGTTCACCCTGAGATCTTGTGCGTCTCCTCGAGCTTGCTTGTACGGACGAAACTACGAGTTTCGAGGGGGGAAAAAAACAACAACACGACGTGGCTTTTAACCCCAATACGCTTCGTTCAAGGGTTTTAAATGTACCTTCCTCCAAAAGACATCTGATTTTGAATGTTCGATGTTACTGCCGAAAGAAACCACTATTTTCTTTTCCATCCGTGTTTGGGTCGCAGATCCAAGTCTTCATCTCTTCCGACATCGCTCAACAAAAACACAATATTCGTCCACATAAAACACTCCAGTCCGATTCCACTCAGACCCTCCGGGAAAGAGTGCTTCTTGAGGTTTCCCAACGGTCAATCCAGGTGGGAATATGTGAGTATTTTCTTGTTTTAGTGCTTGTGTGTGAGCTGAGCCCCACGGCGCGTCGTGAAGTGAAATTCAGGCTCTTCTGAGAGCTGCACTTCCTCCCAGCGGCCGGTTCGACGCAAAACCCGGCGCTGGTGTTGCAAAACAAGGAACTGGAACGTTATGAAGGCGGAGCTGAACTCTAGTGAAATCTACGGACCCTTTTCACATGTTGACGCATTTTAACGGTCACCAGCATCGTAAATCCTGCACAGTTTACTTTATTTTTTTTAAACATGTATGTACATTTATAACATTATAGCTCATGGGCGTCGGAAGCAAAAAAAATGTGGTTGGGTCCTCAGAATTTTTTTTTACTGGAGTAGATCCCAATAAGTACAAATATACTACTATGCTTGCTAAGCGAATAGTTCAGAATATCATTGAGAGTGGCAGTAGAGTAGGGGTAAAAATGCACGGTATCTAGTTTTGACACAAATCGACCTCGGTTCGAGTCCGGCTTTCACCGTACTCAATCTTCTCTCTTTTCCCATCACATATCTGATCGGAAAGGCATTTTTTTTCAATAAAAATGACGAAAATATTAGAAAAGTGGAAATAAAGCGCATAACGTGTTTAATAATAAGTGTTTATCGATTAGGGGTAGGTAAACAGACATGTGCTGAATGTTAGAGACGATAAAAGTGAGTGGGTCCAATATCGTGGGTGGGTTCCGACGCCCATGCTATATAGCTACTTTGTATTATATCACCTTTGCATCAAATGACCAAAAACTAGTTAGCTCTGCTGTGAGGTGTGATTGGCGTCTTTCTCTCTTCTGACTACACAATTTTTTTACTCTTTTGAAAGTTGTGAAAACACCATTGTGGAGTTTTTCTTTTGCTATTTGAGTCAAATGGAACACAAAAATTATATTTAATGTTGTATCTCAATCGCCGCTACAAATATGACCACTTCCGTTTGTGTTTATTTACATTTTTATCATGGCTTTTGTCAAGTCAAGTCAAGTCAACTTTATTTATATAGCGCTTTTAACAATGCAGATTGTTTCAAAGCAGCTTTACAGTGTTAAACAGGAAAATAATGCAGCATAATTTTATTAAGCTGTATAGCCATTTGATGTCATCAGTTCATTTAAATTTCCATACGGTGACAGTGTGGGCTTTAGATCAATAATTCGATCAGTAATTTAGTTTATATGGTTAATTTAGTTTATTAATTAGATTTATTTCGATGTTTAGTTGAAAAATATAGTGTCCCCAACTGAGCACGCCAAACCAGAGGCAACAGTGGCAAGGAAACCAAAACCCCATCAGGTGACCTAATGGAGAAAAATAAACCTTGGGAGAAACCAGGCTCAGTCGGGGTGCCAGTTCTCCTCTGGCCAATTAACAAACAGCGTATGATTATTATTATTATTCTGGCCGCTTTACAGGTCAGAGGTCATAATAGATCGGAATATTCGAAGGACTGGAGGCAACACGCTGGAGACGGGTTTATTGAGGATGAGGTTGATTAAATAATTATTAAAGTGCAATATTCGAATGATCGTTGGCAACACACTGGAGACGGGTTTATTGCGGATGACATATCGATTTAAGTATTATTTAATTGTAATATTCGAACAATCGGAGTCATCATGCTTTTGTATGAAATGTATGTTGTTTTAATACCATTTTATTTTATTTTTTTCCATATTTCTCGCAACTCTTGATTTACAATGTACTTTAAATAGAGTGGGGCAGGTATGACGTCACTTTGTAGGCCAAAACACAGAAGTGAGTTAGCATTTTAGCACTTCCGGTTCCCTCGTCCCGAAGTCGATGGGGTTTTTTAATAGGATTTTGGTTAAACAGCAGATATAAGGTCTGTGGTGAACACAAGCTCAAGACACTTTCACGTTTTATTCTACGACATAAAATACATCAGTATTATTATTATTTTTTTAAAGCTGTTACGTGTCTTGAAAAAGGCAATTGCTAAGCAGGTACTCAGTCCGCTTTTACAGCCTCATTATGCTTATATATGTGCTCTTATAAACTATTCTAACATAAACGTTATGGGAAAATGTTTTTAGATAAAACTGAAAGAGTTGTGGGAAGCTTAGTGATGATGACGTTGAAATTGCGGTACCGTGGTGTAGTTTATAGCCTACCTTTAGCCTTTTACTTCTGGCGACTGCATTTAGGCTTCAAAATTAATAAAAGTTGTTAATCTGTGAAAATTATCTTGATGGACAATACGTGTGCAAAAAAGTATCATAAACTTTTGTTGATCACAGAGCTTATTTTTGGCGATAATCCAAAAGACTATGGGAAAATCCTATTGTTTTTTTCTCAAGGGACCCAGTGTGATGCTAACTGACGGTTGGCCTACAAAGTGACATCATACCTTCACCACAAGTTTACCCAAATATGATGACTCCCGCTTCTAGGAAAGCTGGAAATGTGGAGACTGTGGGCTGTATAGTCTTGAATATGTATTCAATTTGATTTTATTTAGATTTTATCATGGCTTTTGTGTGAAATGTATGTCAGAATTCTTGTTTTAATAAAAAAAAATGTATCTATCATTTTTCCACCACATTTCTCTCGACTCTTAATTCACAATGTATACTCTCTCTTTAAATAAAAGCTTTAAAAACGAAGCACGCAAAATTACGAAGCCTACTAGGGCGAAGGCTTGAGTTATGCATATTAAATAGATTCTGCTGACGTTGCTTAGTAACCTTCCTGAAGCGCCCAGTCACGTTACCTCGTTAATATTCATAAGTCGAGCCTTCACCATAAAAGGACTTTTTAATTCGCTGTCTGAATAGCGCCCACGCACCTTTGAGCAAATCAGCTGGGCCTACTGGCACACGTCACATTACGTAATTAATATTCATAACCCATGGCTACGTCGTAGTAGGTCTTTGCTGGCTGCGCCATGTTATCTAAATAAAATCGTTGTGTAAGCGCATCCCACCTTTTTTTATCAACACGGCATCTAGAAAAAAAGCATAGCGCCAGGTTTTTTTTTGTTTGTTTGTTTGTTTGGGTTTCTTTTTTAAATTCCTGGTCATGTGATTTAATCTGACAAACAATGATATTTAAGCTAAGTCACTTTTTTAAGGTACAAGGTAAGCAATGTTATAGACTGTTTTAGTGCTAATATATTTTGTTTTTCATTTAATTTGATCATTTTTATTGCATTATTTGTAATCGTTTGGCTTGTAGGTTTATTGCTCCCTCTGGCGGAAAAGGGTTGGAAGTGCATTTTGTTTCCTTCCATGAATAAAAGCACAGAGACTATATGCACTCTTCATTCTTCACAAATCCAGTTTCAAACCATTTTTAATAAAAGGCACACCGTTTATTATTATTGTTCTAAGTGTCCAAAAACCCTCAATGTTGCTTTGAGGTTTCAGTAAATGCACTCTTCTTTTTTGGGGGACACAGATCTATAACAGGAGGTCAGTGAGGTTTAAGAAAGACAGTTTATTTAGCATCGGGCAGAAAGGGGCATGAGAGTTTTTGCAAGGAGAGGGGCAAGGAGAAATTCGTTACTGCTGGATACGGCGGATGGACTGGATCTGAGGGGTCTGGGAATGGGAGCCAAACTCCCTGAAGTGTTTGTACTCTCCACAGTGGCGGTCACACTCCATGATATACTGGTATCCACGATAACCAGGGAACTGGTAGCACACAAACCTGTGTAGATCAAATAATAGATAGCGGTGAACAAAACAAGCATGACATGGAAGCATTGAGGGGAGAAAAAATAGAAGAACCCAAGCAGATACTCACGCTCCGGACTGAACACGCAGAGAACCCACTTCGTTGTTGCACCAGCCCATAGCCTGAAGAGAAGGGTAATCGTCACTGAGCTCTCCCTTGCGGCCCAGGAAGTTCTCCCTCTCATAGATGGTCATTCTGCACTCCCTGTGGTTCTGGGTAGAATCATATCAAACAAATATTTTTTTGCATTCATTTGCAATCATTGTAGATTTTGTCAAAGAAAACCACTGCAAATGGGTCATTTATGGTTTGTTATGTGAACTTACAGCACAGGAAATGGGCCTAAAGGAGGTCATTCTCTCGATGTGGTAAGCATTGCTTCCTCCAAAGGCATCGCACTGAGGGTACTCTCCACGCTCCAGCACAAACTGCTGACCCTGGTAAGAGCCGTGCTCGTAGCCCACCCACCTGAGGAGAAACGCAGGGTCAAAACAGGAGCCTTGTGGGCCACAGTATCGTTAACTAAAACTAATATTCGCTAAAATAAAGCTAAAATAAAATACACATATTAGATTATAAAAAAATAGAAATGTTGCCTTGGTTTAAGTTTAAGTACTAATAGAACTAAATAAAAAAAATATATATAAAGAAATATTAAAAGACAAAATGCACATAACAAAATGACTAAAACTAAATAAAAATTAAAAATATAAAATAAAAGCGAATGTAAAATATTAATAAGGATTATAACACTGTGTGTCAAATCGATTAATCACGATTAATCGGATCTAACAAAAGATACACACACATATTTATAATGTATATTTATATTAATTTATCATTTTAAACTGTGATTAATCATGATTAATAGATTTGACAGCAGTATATATATATATTAGGGAAAAAAAAGTTAAAAAAAAATTCAATAAGATGAAATTTCTAGTAAATTTCACAAATAACTAAAAAAAAAAAAAGTCAAATTTAAAAATGACTTTGAAATAGAAGACTGAAATGGCATTTTCTTGTAAAATATTCTCCAATAATCTTATTAGGCCCATGAACATTTCATTTCAGAGCGTCCTTAATCATAAAAAATCTTCTGAAGTGACCTGCCTGCTCATAAAATGCCACACGGAATAAAGACATGGCTGTGAAACAAACCCCTGCTGACTAAGAATCACTATTACTCATACCTAGACTTAGTGATTTTAATAAACCATTAACCCTACGTATTAGACTTCTGGCACTAGCACTGTCTGACTACACTGACTACATCATGAATGATAAGTGTACATACTTTAAGGGTGAGACATGAGAATGAAGCTTTTTTGACTAAGAAACCACTGAGGATATCCTAGCAATCACCTAGAAACTCCCTAGCAACCTCCCTGAAGACCTCAACATGTATAGAACTGTTTTGAGTTGTTGCAAATGCATAGCAACGCCCTGGCAACCGCCTACAACTCTCCGGCATCTTAGAAGTGAGTTTTGCATGGGCACCACTCACATTTCCTTCAGAAAAAAACTAAATGTTATTGCTTTTGGCTTTATAGAGCTGCTTTGTGTGTGTGTGTCATTGGTTTGGGTGATCCTTCTCCCCAGATCCGGAGTCACAGTCAGTTGAAATAATTGGCACAAACCTCTGGAATTGCGTAAACTATGGAACAAAGACTCTGGTGAAAACACTCACGCTCCGCTCTCCACTCTCAATGAGCGCACGGACTCGAAACCGAACTCCATGACATTGCAGCACTCTGAGGTGAACTCATGGTGACGACCCTGGAAGCACTCCTCGTCGTACACGATGATCTGGAAGACAGAGGTTGGGCACCTTTAAAGATTTCGAGGGCACAGTTAAAGACTTGCATGTTGGGGAAAAGACCAAATGGGTTGTGAACTACTATAACTACATATCAAGAATGACACAGCCTTCCAGATAACAGCATTCCCTGAGCACTTGCAATCAGTATGCAGTCTCTTCGGACTTGTGTAAGATTCTTTGGAAAACCATGTCTTGTTTTGCAGATCTTGATGAGTGACAGCACTGTGTCAAGCATACCTTCCAATGGCCAGAGAACTTGGTGCAATGGTGAGTCATCTCGTCTGCTTGAAAACAAAGAGCAAGTTGGTACAGGCACTTCAAATGTGCAGATTAAACATATAATTAGCCAACACTAAATATAAACATGCCAAAATCATACCTCACAATCACGCTAACACACCACAAAACACCCTCAGAATGCAGGTGAGCTGCTAAATTAACTATGTGACCAGATTGTGAC
The DNA here is from genome assembly GCA_023566225.1 of Romanogobio albipinnatus. Lineage (NCBI taxonomy): Eukaryota > Metazoa > Chordata > Actinopteri > Cypriniformes > Gobionidae > Romanogobio > Romanogobio albipinnatus. The sequence continues at coordinate 40,842,246 of CM042259.1, read as the reverse complement.
TAAATTTCTCTAGTTATCGGACCAAACAGGAAAGCCTCTCTAAGAGAAGCCGAGGCCGGTGGCGGTATAAACGTATGTGGGAGGTGGGGGGACAGATAACGGGCCCGTAGCGGAGAAGAACTCACCTCGCTTCGATGCCCTTGGGACGTCCTGATGTGAGAGTGAAAGCTGGGCATGTGCATCTACCCTTTTAAAGCCTCCCCTGGCAAAGGTCCCAGTAAAAGCCCCGGCTCAGCAGCGAGGGAGGGGCTTGCCATTGTCCGGCTGACAAAGGAGGGGTTAAATCTATACAGCTGGAGAAGTGCAAACGCCACACTATCCCCGGCGGGCCAATCTCTGCGCCCAGGCCTGAACACTCGGACCTGGATGCACGCGAGTCACATGCGCACATGTTAAGGGCCGACACACAGATCTGAGACGGTGGCGTGCTCAGGAAGAGATGGGGTGGTCTTGGCCCCGTTCCATTATGATGCTCTTGTTTTTGGCTTGGTGAATGCGGTAAAAAGAATGATTGACAGCAGGGGAGGTCACTGCATACAGTTAGGCTATGCTATGAAGATGTCATGCATTTACAGCAAATATGGTAATAAAATAAATACAATTATTCAAATGTTTGCAGTGTGCTGTTAAAAAAAAAAAAGTTTCAAAACACCCCTTGTTTAGTGCACCAGAATGATTTGGTAAATATAGATAATATAAGCATATAGATAACTTTTGAATAGGTTGAGGAAAGGAATACACTCTAAAAAAAAAAAGGTTCTATATGGCACCAAAAATGGTTCTTGGCTCGTAATCATAGGGGAACCTTTTTTAGTGCTATATAGCACCAATTTTGGTGCTTCAGTGGTTCTACAGCGGTTCTTCAGCGGTTCTTCAGCGGTTCTTTGACTAAGGTGCTATATAGCACCGCTAACTATGGTGCTATATAGCACCGCTACCATATACAGAACATGCTAAGATATGGTGCTATAAAGCACCAAAAGTGGTTCCCCTATGATTACGACGAAGAACCATTTTTGGTGCCATATAGAACCTTTTTTTTTTAGAGTGTATAGTACGTCCCTAATTTTTAATAGTTGCACATAATGGAAAAAGTGTGTGTGTGTGTGTGTGTGTGTGTGTGTGTGTGTGTGTGTGTGTGTGTGTGTGTGTGTGTGTGTGTGTGTGTGTGTGTGTGTGTGTGTGTGTGTGTGTGTGTGTGTGTGTGTGTGTGTGTGTGTGTGTGTGTGTGTGTGTGTGTGTGTGTGGTCAATTTACACACTTAAAAAAGATTCAACATGCTGAAGAAGATGATTTTGTATTATATATTCTAGTTATTTCTTTTCGGATGAACCCCTATGACCTAAATGAATGATAAAAGTACACCCTATTATTTTACATAATATTAACATTTCAAAATGTAATGGAGGATGGAAGTGAAAATACATCAGTAAGATTTTTTATGTCTTTTATATTCTCTTCTGCTCACCGAGCGTGCATTTATTTGATAAAAAAATACAGAATATTGAGAAATATTATTCAAATTTATAATAACCATTTTCTATTTGCATATATTGTAAAATGTATTTTATTCCTGTGATGCGAAGCTGAATTTTCAGCATCATTACTCCAGTCTTCAGTGTCACATGATCCTTCAGCGATCATTCACAAGTCTTCATCTCTGTCGTTAAAAACAGTGCTGCTTAATACAGCATTTATTTGAAATATAAATATTTGGTAACATTATAAATGTCTTTACTATTGATCAGCTTAAAAAAAGGATTAATTTCTTTAACCCTTGTGTTATGTTGCGGGTCAATTTGACCCTTTTTGATTTTTAAGTTAACCTATGTTTTTTTTCTTTAAATTTTGTGACTTTTTCTCATTTAGGGTTATGAACATGCATGCAAAGTTTCAACACGCTGATGTGTTTTGACATATACACACAAAAGTACTGTTACGTTCGTGATGTTCACGGGTAAATTTGACCCACATATTTGAATGTTCTAAGGCAATTGTAGAGACCCAAAATAATAAAATTTCTTGGTTATATTTTGTTATTTTAGTTTTTTACTAACCTATGAAGCTAAAAAAATTTGCTTTTCCCCATTTTTTTCAATACAGAAATATTTTTGGTGTGCCACAAATGGTAAAAATGAGCTATAATTTCTTTTTTTAATCTATCTGAAATACTATCTAACCTACATTGCTTTTCTTGAAATTGTGTGACCTTTTCTCATTTAGGGTCATTAACATGCATGCAAAGTTTCAACATGCTGATGCGTTGTGAAATGTGCATATCAAAATGTTATACACTCTAGCTGTTTGTTGGCCAATTTGACCCATATAGGACAGCTATTCAAAAGCAACTGTACAGACACAAAATACAAAACACTTTGTTGTATCTCAGAGCTCTTCAACTCTAGTCCTGAAGTGCCAGTGTCTTGCTGAGATTAACAACTTCATGAAGCAGTGTTTTGAAATCGGCCATCACTGTATAAGTCGTAAAAGTCAAGTTTAAAACAAGTTATAGAAGTTAATGAACATGTAAAATATATAACATATATATTTTTATATTTTATATAAAATATACATTTTACAAAACATGTTCAATTCTAAAGCCTCAAGAAAATCAAAGCTAAATATCTGAACAAATTCTGTGCCAAATTTTAGGTTGATATCTCAAAGAAAAGATGTTTTTTGTGCACAGTACCAACGTTTTCCACTACATGACATGTAGACTCTTCGATTTCCATATATGGTTTGAGTGATCTGAACGTTATATTTTCATACTTTTCCAAATATCTATGAAGTAGACATCCTATTCAAAAGTAGTTTGGGCAGTAATGTTAATATTTGATTTGAATTCTATCTCTAAAATGCATATAAAAAAAACATGGAAAGAGTCAGAGCGTGTGTTATAGTTTGGCACCGCATCACAAATGACGAATCTATCGCTATTTATCTACTGCTCTGTCATCTCTTTTGAAAATCAGTCACCAAATATGAAAATAAGAGTCTGAAAGCTTTAAAATACTATATAGGTGGTCAAGATTACTTTAGGTTTAGACTAAGATATTATTGTTCTAAATGTATGAAGGCAAGTGTCCTAAGAGCCAATCTTAAAAATAGTGCTTAAAAGTATTTTTATAAATCGTAAATTCAGATATTTATTCTTTGTAATGTGTGAAAAGTATTGATATTAAAAGCAAATTGTTTGTACCTGATTGTATGTGTTTTTTCATAGTGTGATTTTTGGGGAATTGTATTGAATCCAATTAGGGTCAATTTGACCCGGACCATAACGAGTGTAACCCGAAATCGAACAGTGCACGAGGGTTAAAATAAAAATCTTACTGACCCCAAACTTTGGAAAAATACACTAAAAGTGGTTCTTTGGCTCGTAATCATATGGGAACCACTTTAAGTGCTGTATAGCACCAAATCTTCGTGCTTTAGTGGTTCTTCAGCGGTTCTTTGGGATGACTGAGGTGCTATATTGCACCGCTACCATATACAGAACCTGTTAAAAGTGGTTCCCCTATGATTACAACCTTTTAGTGCCATATAGCACCATTTTTTTTAGAGCGTAGTGTATGTTATTGGAAAATTCTACATTTGTTGCATTTATCTATTTATTGTCATCATATATGTTTTTATTTATATAATTCAGAAATGGCATTTCCATAGAGTCTCACAAAATAGGGAAACCCTGACAGAAATGATTTAATCACAGAATTCTGGCATTCATAATCATTGCAGATAAAGGAAACTGAATGTAAAATTCAAGGGGGCATAACACACACAGTTTCTTTCAGTGTCATGTTAATCTATAGAGTTGTATTGCATCCTTCATATCTCTGTAGAGTCTTTAATTTGATCATATTTATAAAAAACAGATACGTTGTACCGATTCTTTCCGAAAACAGCCGAGCTCGTGCGGGCATGCAGTGGGCGGAGCTAAAGAGACACGAGCGCACGCACACACACACACACACACACCAGAGGTGGACAGTAAATATACCTAAGTACACTTTTTGAGTATCTGTACTTTCCTTGAGTAGTATTTTTTCTGGAAACTTTTACTTCACTACATTTGAAAGACAAATATCGTACTTTTTACTCCATTACATTTCTATCAAGGCCCTCGAAGTAGAAAGTCGAAGCCACTTTGAAAGTCAGTGGATGATTTGTTTTCTTCTTTAAAACGTGATTGTTTTTTTTGCAGACAGCCACAGCCTATCAGTAAACACTCTTGTAGGATCACATGAAGTTCAATGATTTCCAAGTATTTTTTTGAACACCAATCGATTGATGGCAAAATAGAAGGCGGCAGTTCCCAGACGCAGTGCGCACAACCATAGTCATACTTAAAAGTTAAAATTCAGAAGAGCAGACGTGGATAAGTCTTAAAAAGTGCACACAGAAAGCTGCCTCTCAGACCACAACTGAATTTTAGTCTATTGAATCTACTAAAATCTTATTATAGTCAATTAAAACTAGACTAAAACTAAAACAATTCAGATGACTAAATGTTATAGTCAAAAGACTGACTAAAACTAAATCAAAATTTGCTGTCAAAATTTACACTGGTATGAAGTATGGTTGGTCAAATGATTTTTATAGATTTACCCACCAAGTTGCCATAGCCTTGTGGAAAAATAAGTTCGACAATGATGTTAGTTAGTCAATGAAGTCCTTTCAGAAATATGTTTTTACATAATCCTGTCAAATAAACACAATGTAGAATCCTTTTTTTTCTAGTATGATTTTGACTTTGATAACTTTTTAACTTTGTAAGCAAGTATTTAAATGAGTTCAAGATATGCTAGCGTGTCAGATGGAGCATGACTGGCTTAAACCACCATGATGGAACAGCGTGCATTCTTACAACAATGCAACAATAATAAAATAATGCGTTTACTTTACTTAAGTACTTTTAAAAGCAAGTACTTCTGTACTTTTACTTAAGTAAAAATCTATCTTTACAACTTTCACTTGTAATGGAGTAATATTTAACCAAAAGTGCTTTTACTTTTACTCAAGTAATGGAGTTGTGTACTTTGTCCACCTCTGACACACACACACACACACACTCAATACATCATGGCATTATTTCTGGATAACTTTCGATTCACGTTCGTGTTGTTGACATTACATGCACTTGTGCCGATTGGCAACAAAACACAGTTTCACTCATCGTCTGCGGTTTCGTCTCATGACCGGGAACAAACGAACAAAAAAAAAATGTTTTCCTGTTCAGGAAAAACAAACTGCATCCACTGTTTAATGCTGGGTTATTTTGGGAAGCTGAACAATCTTATCTTTCCCTCACAACCAAAAACACACTTCTTTAGTGACACTGTTGATATTGTTGTCTAAACTAAATGACAGCGCTGCCGACGGCTTCTGTAACCCGAACGAAGCTCGTTGATGGCCGTGCTCTTGCTCTCGCTCTGGTTGAGGTGCGCACACGCTCATCCGGGAGAAGTGGCCATACAAGGAATTCCACCCTTTATGACATCATACAGGGCCATACTCGAAAAAAATCCTGAAGGAGTGTATTAAGCACAGAAATACTCCATCAAATGTCCAACTCGTTTTGGCATGTTTAGCATGAGAATCCAACTCTTCAACAGTGTAAATAAGTCAGAATGCATAAAATAGCATTAGACCCCCCCTTTAAAAAAAGTGCCTGTGACAAAACAACTCTAATAATAAACCTTTTATTTCACATGCCATACAAAATGCAGCTCAAGTTCATGTCAGAAAAAAACATCCACATTTACTATAGATACATAAAAACAGTAAAAGCCTTCTATAAAGCTAAATCATGTTAAGGTTCATAGGCTGCTCCTATTTTTCAAAGGTTATTTCTAATCATTCATAAGGAGACACACATTGCAGTTGTTACAGGGCTATTGCAGCACTCGTTTAAAAAGATAGCCGTATCTCAAAGTGCAGGTTCAAAGAGTGCCCGTGGGATTCTCTGGAACTCATGTGGGATCCTTCTGTTATATAACAAGCTCATTCGGCATCTGCTATCACATACTTTATTTAAAGACACAAGCACATTGAAATACCACTTAAAATATAAATATTACGCCTAAGAAATCATGAGAAACAGCATGATTCCCAATCCCGATCATTCAATTTCTCATTATTCATTTTAGGTTTAATATTACATTTTCAAGTATCAAAGGGGTTATGCACAACAAACTTCCAGGCCGCATTGCTTCTGATTCAAGACTTTTGTTTGTGCTTTGTAGAGCCGCTTTACTTTGAAAGATACTTTCAAAGGTGCGAGCAAAGATGAGCATAACTGATGCCCATTGCATATACTGATTGATATCTTAAAGTTTTTCATTTTTAATTACCTTTAGATTAGATTAGATTCAACTTTATTGTCATTACACAAATACAAGTACAAGGCAACGAAATGCAGTTTAGGTCTAACCAGACCTAAACCTTTAATTACCTTTTGATTACCTTAAAAGTCCATAGATATCACAGTCAGTTCATAACACTTTCTCCAAAAAGTGGATACAATGAGATGTTTGTTCAGGTGGCATAATAATATAATATAATATAATATAATATAATATAATATAATATAATATAATATAATATAATATAATATAATATAATATAATATAATATAATATAATATAATATAATATAATATAATATAATATAATATAATATAATATAATATAATTAATAATACACATATAATATAATATAATATAATATAATATAATATAATATAATATAATATAATATAATTAATATAATATAATTAATAATACACATATAATATAATATAATATAATATAATATAATATAATATAATATAATATAATATAATATAATATAATATAATATAATTAATAATACACATATAATATAATATAATATAATATAATATAATTAATATAATATAATTAATAATACACATATAATATAATATAATATAATATAATTAATATAATATAATTAATAATACACATATAATATAATATAATATAATATAATATAATATAATATAATATAATATAATATAATATAATATAATATAATATAATATAATATAATATAATATAATATACATTTTTTTGTGCAGTGATTAGTCATTATATATCTTTTAATTTATTTTATTTGTATTTTTAATATATATATATATATAAACATTTCTTATGACCAATTGTATGCCACAATAATAATAATATTAATATTAAGTGCATTAAATATTATAAACAAAGTGACAAAGTGACACGTGACGGCCAAGTATGGTGACCCATACTTGGAATTTGACCTCTGCATTTAACCCATCCAGTTAATGCACACACATTAGGAGCAGAGTAGTGAGTAGTTAACACACACACACTGCAAACGTGTATACAAACACCCAGAGCAGCGGGCAGCCTTTTGTGGCGCCCAGGGAGCGATTAGGGGTTAGGTGCCTTGCTCAAGGGCACTTCAGTCATTTCCCACCGGTTCTGGAATCGAACCAGCAACCTTTGGGTTACCAGTTTAACTCCCTAACCACTAGGCCATGACTGCCCCCTAAATTGTATTAGATATACTAATATATACTATATATGTGTGTATCTATATATATTTTTTAAATACAAATAAAACAAAATAGATTAAAAGATATATAATGACTCTAATAACTGCACACAAATTTATAATATTAAATTAAATTAAATTAAATTAAATTAAATTAAATTAAATTAAATTAAATTAAATTAAATTAAATTAAATTAAATTAAATTAAATTAAATTAAATTAAATTAAATTAAATTAAATTAAATTAAATTAAATTAAATTAAATTAAGTTAAATTAAGTTAAATTAAATTAAATTAAATTAAATTAAATTAAATTAAATATATTAAATATATTAAATATATTAAATATATTAATTATATTATGCCACCTGAACAAACATGAAAAAAGATCTAATATTATTCACTTTTTGGAGAAAGTGTTATGAACTGACTGTGATATCTATGGACTTTTAAGGTAATCAAAAGGTAATTAAAAATTAAAAACTTTTGGATATCAATCTGTATATGCAATGGGCATCAGATATGCTCATCTTTGCTCGCACCTTTAAAAGTATCTTGAGTAAAACGGCTCTATATTTAACAAAGTACTTACAAAAGACTTGAATCAGAAACAATGCGACCTGGAAGTTTGTTGTGCATAACCCTTATTATATATTATTTATTATATTATATTATTAATGTAAAATGTGTTTTATGTGTAACAATGTTAGTAAACATTAAGAATGCATCTGAAATCGGAGTGTAACTCTGATGCAAACATCACAGCGTGTATTTCTTGTGAAACTCAAGAGAGTCAGAGAGCAGAGTAGAGCGGATTAGCATCACGTGACCTCCGACCTGTGTGCATGCATTTCGTCCATATGTAGCCTATAGCATAGAGTGCTGGCTAAAAGAGGAAAGTGCTATTGTCAGGGCTTTCCATTGACAGTAAATTGCTTACGGGCTCTGCGGGGAGAGCCTTCTGGGCTATGCGATGACCCTGCGGCTTTGGCACGGGCAAACTCTGATGACGCCGTGTTTCTATTGTACGCCGAGCGCCTCTGTACTCCCCTTGCCAGGGTATAAAAGTTAGAGCACTGGTCAGAGGGGGCCAGCACGAGCCAGCCATCCCAGCACAGCTGTACTCAAGCAGGTAAGAGCCCAGGTGAAATGGATACAGCAAAAGCTGTTCTACAGCTGGGAGTCCCTTCACTAATATCTCATGGATGTAGTAGGGAATTGCATTGGATTCACTTATTTTTCTCTTTTGGTTTTTGTGGGATTGAAAGCAAGCATTTGAAAAGCAAAGCCCAAATCCTACCATGCCTAACATTCAACCCCTGTCCCAAATCCCCAGCCCTGATGGATATTTTGGAGTGTATGCACCAATTGCAAGCCCCTTTCCCACCCTTTGCTCTTTCTCCCACAGACGCTCTTGAACCCCTTCACCATGTCTCAGGCCGCCAAGTCCACCTCCAACCAGGGCACTGATGCCAAGGACAAGGGAGCTCCTGCCCCTGCCGCCACCAGCAAGGCTTCCAAGACCGGAGACCCCGGATTCATGGGTGACTACAGAGTGAGTATCTGCGTTTAAATGGTTTGAGGGACTGGATATGGGCGGACAAACTACCTACAGATATTTGTGTCTAGCACGAAACCTACCATCTTAAAACTCGATGGTTCCATGAAGAAAAATAGTTCTTTAAACTGTTCTTTGGGGAATCAAACTGATTCTTCTACAGTCTTAAAATAAAAAATACTTTATTTGCATATGATTCCACGAAGATCCTTTAACATCCATAGAAACTTTATATACGTCATTTAAATGTTCTTCACACTAAGAAAAAAAGGTTCTTTTAAGATGGTTCCCAAAGAGGTTCTTCAATAACATCACTGCAAAAACCTTTATTTTTAAGATGGTCTACATCTCCTTCTCTTGCAGATCTTCCTTTTCGACCAGGAGAACTTCCAGGGCAGGATGATGGAGGTCCAGAATGAGTGCATGAACGTTTGTGAACGCGGAATGGACAGAGTCCGCAGTATCATTGTTGAGTGCGGCCCGTAAGTCAATGATCAATGGATTGTGTCTAATGTGGATGGGAAAGGCATAAATCAGTGTTATTTTAGGATCATTGACATACTAGTTTTCATTTTGTTGGTACCATCCCTTTCCCTACAAACTCATGCTGTCATCCCTCTTTCCCCCCTCTCCCCTCATCCACTGTCTGGTACACATCTCTCCCTGATGTGCATGTCTTCAGCTTTGTTGCCTTCGAGCAGACTAACTTCCGTGGGGAGATGTTCATCCTGGAGAAGGGCGAGTATCCTCGCTGGGACACCTGGTCAAACAGCTACCGCAGTGACTGTCTCATGTCCCTCAGACCCATCCGCATGGTATGACACTTTGAGAGCCGTCACAACTTCTCCTGTACACTAAATGCACGTTGCTAATTTGCCGTGATGCGTACAGGACCCCATGGAGCACAAGATCTGCCTGTTTGAGCTGTCCGACTTCAAGGGCAACAAGATGGAGATCCAGGAGGACGACGTGCCAACCCTGTGGGCGCATGGCTTCTGCGACAGAGTGGGCAGCGTGAGGGTCCCCGGTGGAGCGTGAGTAACACATCAAAACAAACAGCAACGATGTCTCCCATCTGTCACACATTCTGAATGACTCTCTTCCTCTTTTTGAAGTTGGGTGGGATACCAGTACCCCGGCTACAGAGGATACCAGTATCTGTTTGAGTGCGGCGACTACAGACACTACAACGAGTTTTGCGCCTTCCAGCCTCAGATTCAGTCCATGCGCCGTGTGAGGGACATGCAGTTCCACCAGCGCGGCTGCTTCAATCTGACCGCCGCTAAACAGTGAACTCACCTCGCTGCGCTCCTGCAGCAAAGCAGCTAGCCTTCTCATGGCACTTTTTATCCCCGTACCTCCCCCTTTTCTCTGACTTCCCCCCCAGAATAGATTCATTTAAATGGTCCAGGACAACTGACTTTTTATGACGCCAATAATAAACATGTTTTGGAAAAACTAAGAAAGCTGACTTGCCTTGTTACTGTTTTCTAACTTTGTCATTAACACGAATCAGTAACACACTACAAATACACAATTCATTAGGCTAAAAAACATGAACATTTTCAAAATCAAAATGTGTATAAACAAACAAACAAATTTCATGGGAAAAATATTCCAGCATTCAAATAGACTATAGGGTTAGTAATATGTTTTAAATGTATGAATAATAAATCAAATGTATTTAAAACAATATATATATATATATATATATATATATATATATATATTATTTTACTAGACATTTCAAATAAAATCCATTAACATTATTGTGTAAATATAAATATTATATTTAATGTAAACTCAAATTATAACATTGAAGTGTCATGTAAATACTGTAGGCTAATATTCACAAATTTGGTCTAATGTCTTTAGTATTGCAATATGTGCAGTTTTTTATTAAAATGTATCTTTCTTTATGATTTCATTGCTTTATCATAATAAAGAGTGAAACTATTTTTACTTAGACAGTTCGAGTAAATATAAACTAATACAATGATCATGTAAAATTAACACGTATATATAAATAAATAATTTGGTCTAACGTAGGCCTGTGCCAATACTAATCAGATTATTATGCATTAGTAATGCAATATTTTACTATGATTCCATTGCTACGAAAGCTAAATTTACTTACACATTTCGTACATACATACAATACAAGGTTATTATTTAATTTTAAACAAACAAATAATATAATAACATCGGTGTGACGTCTTGGTCACGTGATACGACCGCTCGCACAGCGCTTCCTGTTTGCTGTTGCGAAAGCAGACCCATTAGAGCCAAGATGGCGGCGCTTTTCAAAGCACGGAGAGGTCAGTAGTGTTACTGATTATTACTGTATGTTTACACCAGTGTCACTCACAGCTCATGAGCGACTCTGTGTGCATGTTTTAATATACCGCTGGATGCATTTGCAGCTGATTTATTAAAGGGACCAGTGCAGAATGATTCTAAGCACACCAAAGTGCACAAACATTTTACGACTGTCTGAATCTCTTTCGGAAATTTAAATATTAACATAAGTATAATATTAATAATTGATATTACAATTATTTCCTCTATATTTCCTCTTTCGACTAGGTCTTTAACTAGGCATTTAATTCAAGACAATTAACTAGTCAATGAAAAATCATGTGCTTACTGCTTACCTTATTAAACTTCACTTGAAATGGATCCTCCATGACTTAGTTAATGATAGTATGAAATGTTAGTTTGATGTCTTCGTTTTATTTTGGATGGTTTATTGTCATATATGGGTTTAATCTTTACCCTGACAGCTGACTTTCGTTCAAAACAAATGTCATTCAGGGTGAAGAGTGAAACTGCTCCTGGTTTCAGTGCACGCATTGTGATATAGATTTGTTTAGTGTTAGTAATTATACATGTACATAAACACAATTATATAATTTAATTCACTTTTCTTTTTTTTAGCTATTATATATAGATATTTGTGCGCAGGTTCTCCGTGACCTTTCACCTACATTTACGCTGCAGTTTCTGCGCATGCGCGTAAACTTTTTTATTTATTTATTTTTTATTATGTATATATGCATGTAGAAAAATTTTAAAATACAACTATATATATATATATATATATATATATATATATATATATATATATATATATATATATATATATATATTCAAAAATATATAGTTTTTTGCACATGGGCCATGGTAGTATCATGATTATCTTTAAAGTACTGTGTAAAAACGAATATATAATATAATTATAATAGTCACATATATGGTCTAATGTCTGTAAGCCATTTATTGATTAGATTATGTATTAGTATTGCAATTTATGCAGTTTTTGTATTGAAATGTTGTCTTGAATGTCTAGTGCCGTCACAGTGCCAAAATTTGAGCAAAGTTTCACAGTTCTCAGTGCTTTTTTTGTACATTAACTGTACTATGATTTCACTGTTTTATCATCATAAGACTGAAAATATAGGTATGACGGTAATCACATTTATGTTGCAGTTAACATAACAGAAATATGATGATTTCTTAATCATCGTATTCCTAACAGCCATTGTAACTTGAATGTTTCTAGGCTTCCGGTCTCATCACTTCTAGTTATTTTAGCTGTACAAAAACTGTCCACATGCTTATACTGATGATTCTGCAAACTGTTATTTATCATATTTTCAATTATTTTCATGAATACACTGGTTTGTAGTGCAAATTATTTTACTGTTTACTTGTTTACAGTTATTTACCTATTGTGGCTAATGAATTGGAAGTTCCCACACATTCATAAAAGTTAATCCATGTTGCATTAATTGCTCTCTTAAAGGGTTAGTTCACCCAAAAATGGAAAAATTATGTCATTAATTACTCTCCCTCATGTCATTCGACACCCGTAAGACATTATTTCGTCTTCGGAACACAAATGAAGATATTTTTGTTGAAAGCTGATGGCTGAGAAAGGCCTCCATTGACATTCAGTACATTTATACTCACAAAACCCATAAAAGGCACTAAAAACGTCATTACAAAGTCCATCTCACTACAGTGGCTCTACAATAATTTTACGAAGCGACGACAATAGTTTTTGTGCGAAAAAAAAAAATCAAAATAACGACTTTATTCTACAAGTTCTTGTCTTCCTTGTTTGCCTCTGCCGTGAACTCACGAAGCACCACGGCGCATGCGCGAGAATATTACGCAGAACCGGCGTTCGGACACGTGACCCAGAAGCGAGGAGGAGATGTGTTTACAACGAGCAGAGGAAGACGCGCCGTATTCTAAGCTGTTGAATTCTACATTGATCGTGCTTTAGGTCTCGGCGTAGTGCTCAAAATGGGACTAAAGTGTGCATTTCATGGATTCCCAAACGCCGGCGCTACGTCATATTCTCGCGCATGCGTCGTGGTGCTTCGTGAGTTCACGGCAGAGGCAAACAAGGAAGACAAGAACTTGTAGAATAAAGTCGTTATTTTGATTTTTTTTTCGCACAAAAACTATTGTCGTCGCTTCGTAAAATTATTGTAGAGCCACTGTAGTGAGATGGACTTTGTAATGACGTTTTTAGTGCCTTTTATGGATCTCGTGAGTGTAAATGTACTGAATCCCTATGGAGGGCTTGCTGAGGCCTTTCTCAGCCACCAGCTTTCAACAAAAATATCTTCATTTGTGTTCCGAAGATGAACGGAGGTCTTACGGGTGTCAAACGACATGAGGGTGAGTAATTAATGACATAATTTTCATTTTTGGGTGAACTAACCCTTTAATACGTTTTATCATTATTCATTTGAAAATACTTAAAGTATACATGCTGATCCCCCTTACTTTCTTCGTCAGCTCTTGGCATGGTGGTAGGCCATGGCGTTCGCTGTTTGTCCCAGTTGGCAGAGCTGCCAGAGCTGCACCAGATGATGAGGCAGACATGTAGGGACTACGCCCTAAAGGAACTTGTGCCAATCGCTGCCCAGCTGGACAAAGATCACATGTTCCCAGCCAAGCAGGTAAAAGGAACCTCAGCCATGGAGCTCCACAGTCTACAACAGTCATTGCCTCTTGATTTGAGTGTGTGAGGATTATTACGGTTGATTTTCACCACTGTAGGTACAAGAACTCGGAGCGATGGGTGTCATGGCTGTAGAGGTACCAGAGAGTCTGGGTGGAGCTGGGATGGATTATCTCGCGTACTGTCTCGCCGTGGAGGAGCTCAGCAGAGGATGTGCCTCGACCGGAGTAATCGTCAGTGTGAATAATGTGAGTCGCTTTTTATTCTCGCGACGTCCAAAATCAGACGCATTCTTCCCTACAATATAGTATGCCAGCAGAGTAGTTTGTTCAAAATCATAGTAATCAAAAATCAGTACCCGGATGACCTACTACTTCAGGCGAGATTCTGAAGTGCACATTCAATATACACTTTACCATCCCATGAGGCAATGGGAGAGGATTTGTGAATGGTGGTAAAGCAACGACACTGAAGGTCACATGACAATGACAACATGATGGGTATAGTACCTACAGAGCTTGACATTAACACCCACCAGTCCGCCATTTGTGGTAGGGGTGGGCCATATCATACCATAACACTGGTATACATTTTTACATGATAAAAAAAGTGTCATATCGTGATATCAATGATATAGCGACGCAATGATGTATGGCGGATTTACATTCCCTAGCGTGCACAACAACAACACCTGTGAGCAGCATGTCAGCCTCCGATGACAATTTAGTATCTTAAAAGGGAGCGGTCAGACCTCTTGACAACTGACAAAACGCTGATAAGCAATTTTTGACCGGAAGGGTAAAATTTACGGTTATTGCCGTCAGTTACGGCTCTGTGAATCAGACACAGAGATAAAGTAGTGCGTAAAATTACATTGATTTGAATGAATGAATCATAGCATTTATTTGAATTAAATATCAAGAGAGAGATTCGTACCTGTGTGACTGCGTCTGTTTAGCGTCATGGATGTGCGTTTATTACTTAAATAGCGTAACCTCATCATTGATGAGAAATATAATGTGGTGATCCAGTAACTTAGCTATTTTATTGCTAAAAGTCACGGGGTGGCGTTGATACGTTTCTGTGCTCCTGAATGCGCAGCGCGATCTCCGCTCTCTGTATGCGAGTGACGTGTGTGTGTGTGTGTGTGTGTGTGTGTGCGTGTGGGCGTGTGCGCAGCGATCTCCACTCTCTCTATGCGAGTGACGTGTGTGTGTGTGTGTGTGCGCTTCAATATAAACAGCGCATTACAGTTTTTCTCAAATGCTAAAACACATTTCACAACCGTTTCCTCCATGTTCCCCAATGTCTAAACACAACACCCTTTTCTAAAGCTACATAAACACAACCACACCTTCTCACTTCAAAACTCAAACTTTCACACCAAAAGAGCAGCTCGAAGCTTTCAAAAATTTAAACACTATACACATCATTACACACTACAGCAAAACAATTGAAAACACAATGCTCAATTTGTGAGAAGGTTCTTTGTTTCATAACTGCCAATGCATATTTTTTAGAAACTTTACAGTAATGGATCTTCTTAGATCTCTGCAGAGGATTAGATTTGTGAGTTTCATATGAAGAGTATACATCTATAGTAAATTCTGCATGTACACTACTGTAACACAACTCAATGCAAAAACAGAATCTATTGCACACAACAGTACTCTTGAAAACATGATCAGGGTGTGAAGTTTTTTTATTTACTTTATTCACACCACACACACACACACCACAATCACTGCGCGGCATTATGTCGCTGAGCTGCATCGGGCCACATCACCTCATCCACATCGCAGGCTATATTGTCTCTTGCCAGGCACCGCGGGAAAAACGCCCTGGAATGGCGAATCCATCCTTGGAAGGCCTCCACTGGGATGTCAACACAGGCCAGCTCCATTGCCCTTAGGAGGTTCTCTCTAGTGTATGGCTGTCTGTCATAAACCTTCCATCTCCACGATGAGAAGAACTCCTCTATAGGGTCCTCTAGTAGGGTGGCAGACAGAAGTTTAAAAAGTGGTTACTGTTGGTGGTGAACCACTCTCTGATTTGGTTTGTTCCGTGGAAGCTAACATTGTCCCAAATGATCACATAAATGTGATGTGCGGGCCCAGGATGGTGTTGTTGGCGGTCCAGGAGGATGTCTTTTAGCTCCTCTAGGAAGGTGAGGAGACGTTGGGTGTTGTAAGACCCAAGGACAGCATGCCGGTGGACAAGCCCCTCCAAACCCATGGCCGCACAAAGAGTAATATTACCCCCCCGTTGGCCAGGATCCTCAGTGATGGCTCTTTGGCCAATGATGTTACGGCCTCTTTGCCTTCGTTTCTGCAGGTTGAAGCCAGAGGTACTCATGAGGTCTGGCCATCGCGTCCAACTGTAATATCCTCTGTGAAAATGTGAAAGTGCACAGGTGTTCAGAACAACAGTCAATCAGGTAGTACAGTATTGTCCAGAAGTAATGTAGGCCACTGAGCAACACAGTATGTCCACTAACTGTACTGTAAACATTAGGGGTGGCACGGTACATGAAAAAAAACCGAACCGTTCGGTTTGCTTGTCTCGGTTCGGAGCGTGTGCGTCGCACGGTTTCGACGCATGAGCAATGTATCCTCGTGCCCGTATGTTACCTCAGACAGTGGGTGTCCTTTTCGCGTGAAATAAGAGGTGTGTGTGTGTGTGTGGACATACAGTAAAATAAAGTAAAAGTGGAGTGCTGCAGGTCACGTGTAGAAATGCAAGTGGGAGAGATAAGGAAGGCTTCCCGGAGTTGGAGGATGCGCCAGCGACGTATAGCAGGCAGGGCAGATGCAGTGCGTATGCGCATGCGCATTCACACACTGGCAGTGTTTGTCTCGCGCAGCTGAACCGCGGCTCGTGTATTGCAAATACAGACAAATATTGTCCATTCCGTCACATTTTCCAGTGTTCTCCTCCGACACCTGTCTGTCTCATGCTTTGATTTATGATGGGCAGCATATATCTGCTGCAGATGCGACCGTGTTCCCCTCTGTCTCATACACACATGCATATAAACATGCTGTATATAAGTAGTTCACATGATAAATTTAACATTTAAAAGTTAAGATGCTTCTAGTTTTAATAATTTATACATGCCTTTAAAGTTTGGGCAAAAACTTCTGGCAGTGTTGTGTTTTCGTGTATTTTTTTCTTTTCTTTTCACAGCGCTGGATGTCATATGGTGATTGTGAAACACACGGAACACTTCATGGTGAAATTTGTTAATCAGGTCAGCTGAATTAAAGCCACAGTGCATTGTTCTGATCAAAATTGACATGATTAACATGAAAAATGTTACGCCAATGTGTCGGACTCTGTAGACAGCCAGTTAAGAAACAACTTCTACATGATATAACAATTTTTTTATACTGTATCCTAATTGTGGATGTTTAAGCTATATATCATATGCTGAAGTAAATTTCTTGAGTGTTAACGATAAAAAAACAACAATAACAAGAACCGTACAGAACCGAAAACCTTGATACGAACCGAACCGTGCCACCCCTAGTAAACATGGATGTATACTTACTTGCACATACTCGTAACGTAGGTCTTTGTGTCGCGCAGAGTTGCGCTCAAAGGGAACCCTATAGACCTGTTTCATCCGCATCTTTTGGCGCCGGAGAACTCGGTCTATTGTGGCCAAGCTGACATCATCAATGCTCTCAAAGTTGACATTATCGGCAATGACTTTGTCTCTGATCTCCCGGAGTCTGATGAGGTTGTTCTCACGAACCATATCCACAATGAGGGTTTCTTGTGCCGCTGTAAATATGGCAACCCTCCCACCTCTATGTGGCATTCTTTCAACTCTAAAGAAAGAAACGTGTTGACATGTCAATTGACATGTTTTACAATACAGTAACAACTGATTTGAAACCAATAGACTACTTTCACAGGCTTGTAAAATTGTATTGTGACAAAGAAAGCAATCGAGTACAATACCTGTTGTGTTGTCTGAATGCCCTGATAATGGTGGCCACGGTGAACCTACTCAGGTTTGGATGGACTCTTAGTCCTGCTTCAGCCATTGTCATGCCATGGACAATGACATGGTCAATGACTGTTGCTCGCATCTAGTCCGTAATGATGGTGCGAGGTTGTCTTGCTCTCCCTCCTGGACCTTCTCCTCTCCCTTGTTGGCCTGCTCCTCTTCCTCCTCTGATTTGAACTCCTCTTCCTCGTTGGCCTGCTCCTCTTCTTCCATGGCCAGCTCTTCTCCCTCCTCTGACTCAAATTCCTCTTTCCCTGACTCTGCCTTCATCCATTGTGTTTGTTTGGAATCTTCAGCAAACTGTGCACTCTGAACTTGCTTTTATACATGTGGTCACCGCATTAGCAACAAGTGTCTTCAATTTTGCGTCGTTGTGTGTAATGAATGACGTGTGTTCATTGTGTTCAAATATTGCTGACTGTGGCAAGCATTTTGCATCACATGAGCTTTCATTTGAGAATATGAGCAGAGTTCTTTTGCAACTTGTTTTAGCAAGGAAAAATGTGTTAAGATTTATGAGAACGGAGGATTGTGTTTTGTGAAGTCTTCATGTGAAATGTGTTTATGATATTGGAAAATGATGGCTAGATTTAGTAAATGTGTTTAGACAACTGGTCATTTGGTTTAGAGGATAGGCTTTGGTGTTTTAGCTTTTGAGAAAAACTGTAATATATAACGGTGATTCAACTGACTTGAAACTACCTGTGCATTAAATGATTTTAGTGCATACCTTCTAGCCAATCAGAGTTGAATATTCAGACAGACCAAGGCATAATATACTTTAGTTATTGTTAAACTGAAATGTTAAGGAGTTATGTTATACTTTTTTCCAGTAAAAACACTACCAAATTGTACCAAGGCTACTTTTTTACTTTGCTTACATTTGACTTGTGCTGTGTGACTGTGTCACTAATACTGCACTATAATGCTGCTGCTAAAATAGATTTACACTTCAAATGAAGTATTCTGTCATCAATGACAGTAGCTCATTGGAAAAGGATGGAAAATGGCCTTTGTTTGTTTTGCACTAATAAATGCTGCTGCCTACCAGCTGCAATCACCAATAAAACGCTGTTCCATATATTTTTTTCTATATCGTCATAAATATCATTATGGCAAATATTCTTGAAATATTGTGATATCATTTTGAGGCTATATCGCCCACCCCTAATTTGGATTTCAGCTGTGGCGTGTAACGCAGTCACTCCCACTAGCCACTTTGGCGGGTTGAACCTTATTGTTGTCTTCTTAAAAGGCATCTGTTATAATCGCATTTATAACCGATCACACGTGATTCTGTTTAGCGTATGAATGCAATGTCTAATAATCAGAGGCGTTCAGATTAGTCATCGGTGAAACGCCAGAGCTTAGTTCAGATCGCGCTCTCACTCACTGAAATCTGCACTCTCATCATAAACAACAACAGAGCAGAGATGTACGTGCGATGTATGAATGAATCTCTACGTACAGTGATTGACTGTTTTTGTTCTATTTCAGCAGAGAAAATAGTTTCAAACAAAGATCACAGCTGAACCATAGCGCATCTGATGTGACTGGCATAAAGTCGGCTTGAGGTTGGACGTTCGATATTCGCAAATTTAGGGACCGTCTCTAAAGTTACATACGACATTGGTAGACATGTTTCTAACTTCAATAGCATTTGAAGAGAATGACTTGCATAAATCCAACTGTAAAGTGTTCATCTAGGTGTCGGGTATAATGCACACCTTTTAGATTTAAACTGTCAAATCACATGAAAATATGAATTTGTATTTCACTAGACTACTTTATGGGCTTATACACAAAATATGCTAGATTTAAAAATGTCATAGCTTATAGAACACTGATTAGAATATTGTGTGAGAATAAATTATATTTACACCCAAAAAATCTGATAAGCAACTGTTGGTGTTCCTTTGGGTGTGTACAGTGGTCATTTACATATAGCCAACAACAAAATTGTGGCTAGTAACTTTGGAAAACCACTAGCCACAGTGGCTGGTGAGCAAAAAAAGTACCTAGTATCTACTTCACTTCTTAACTAAACAGAGCGTTACTGACATACTAGAAAGAGGGGTGATCAATAATGTAAAATATGTGGAAAAGTAATGTTTTTTTTAATTTTTTTTTTTACATTAAAGGTCCCCTTTACGTTTATGTTTAAACAACAAACACATGCAATGCCCATATGGCAAAAAAAGTGTATATTTGCATATATATTTCAATATATACCAAAATTAGCCAAAAATATACTGCTTAAAGGTCCCGTTCTTCGTGTTTTTTTGAAGCTTTGATTGTGTTTACAGTGTGCAATATAACGTGTTCATGTTTCGCGTGTAAAAAAACACAGTATTTTTAACACAATTTACTTATCTGTATACCGCTGTTTTCACTGTCCTAAAAACGGCTGATGACTTCCTTTATTCTATGAAGTCCCTCCTTCAGAAATACGTAACGAGTTCTGATTGTGCCAGCGGTTCCCGTGTTGTGATTTGACCGCAGCTTAGCAAACGTGGCACGGTTCCTGTGTTGTGATTCGACAGCAGATTAGCGCACATGGAAAGGTCACGCCTCTTAACGGGAGATATATGCGCTTAATGATCTCTACAGCGTCCCTGGGAAAGCCAAACAAAGGTGATTTGACTCCGGGATGAAAATAACAGCGTCTCGACGACATGGCGACAAACACACTCAAACACAACACTTCCTTTTCTCCACGCGACCGTCCTCTTCACCACGTGGGACAGCAACAAGACCACGCCCCCTTTTTTCGCGTATTCTTGTGGGCGGAGGTTAGTCTGTTCTACTGTTCTACTGACGTCATTTATGAAGGAAGTACCAGGATGTAGTCCAAGCCGGCCGTTCGCTGTAGGCTTTGAAAGGGAACTTCTGTTAAATAAAATATCTCGCTTGGCATTGAACTTTGAGCTTTATAATTTTACAGGTATTATTTATGCTCTAACAGCAACATTACACACTAACTAAAGTTTGAACAATGGGATCACGAAGAACGGGACCTTTAAAATACAATTCCAATCTTTAAATTTATTTGGGGTAATTCACATTTTGTAAAATGTCCTTAGGCTGCACTGTTAACAACATGTATTCAGCAAATATTTGTTTTTAGTCTCTGTACCTGGGTCCAATTCTGAAGTTTGGCACAGAAGAACAGAAAAAGCAGTGGATTACGCCTTTCACAACAGGGGAAAAAGTGGGCTGTTTCGCTCTGAGTGAACCAGGTAAACACGACTGCATATTTGTGAGCTCTGACAAACACAGGTGCAATGTCATACCCTATCTCTAGATCCATAGAGTTGCCGTGTTTACAGTAACATCAGTGATTTCATCTTTGTGTGAAATCACTGTATGAAAAGACATGTTTTATTTGCTATGAAGGAAACGGCAGCGATGCAGGTGCGGCATCCACAATAGCACGGCAGGAGGGAGACGAGTGGGTCCTGAACGGAACCAAAGCCTGGATAACCAACTGCTGGGACGCATCCGCCACCGTCGTTTTTGCCACAACAGACAAGAGCCTAAAACACAAGGTGCCAGTTGCAATGATGAATGAACCGATTTGAAAAAAATTAATTATACAGTATAATTGTAATTAATGTTTTTTTTTAAATTTCAGAAAAATTTGAACAGCCATTTGATTTGATATTCAAGGGTTGAATAGGAAATTTTCAAATAAGAAATATATTTATAATTATTTCAGTATGGTAATTTTTTTTTA
Organism: Romanogobio albipinnatus; assembly: GCA_023566225.1. NCBI lineage: Eukaryota > Metazoa > Chordata > Actinopteri > Cypriniformes > Gobionidae > Romanogobio > Romanogobio albipinnatus. The sequence continues at coordinate 40,820,408 of CM042259.1, read as the reverse complement.
TTCTACATAAAAAATCAGGGAATTAGTGCCTTCCTAGTGCCGATGCCTCATCCGGGGTTGTCTTTAGGGAAGAAAGAAGACAAACTGGGAATTCGAGCTTCATCCACTGCCAATATCATTCTGGAAGACTGCCGCGTCCCACTCGGCAACATGCTGGGAGAGCGAGGAATGGGCTTTAAGATTGCAATGGTATGGTTTTAACATTCTGTTGTCAATCCAGTGTTTTTCTCCTATATGTAAAAATTATTCAAGCTAATTTATAATGCTTCTGTAAGTTACTGTAAATAAAACCATTTCATTTAAGGCAAGTTGTAAATCTAAAGCACTAGAGCTGCACGATTAATCGTTAATAGATCTGCAATTTCATTCCTAAATGACAACGATTCGCCTGTGTCTATTAAAACTTTGACAAAATCACACCAGAACTTTCAGATCTGTGTCGAAACCGCTTCACAGACAGTCTTTTCAACCATCCAGTTTCGTTATTTCTGTGTTACAAATATTCATATTATCACAGAAGAACTGGGATAAAATGTATAGTTCAGATATAAACACTGATGTCTACGGAAGTGATTAAAATAGAGAAATTCACCTTTATAAAGTAACAGCGCTTCAAATAACAATTGTATCAATTACATTGTTAGGCCAGTAGGTGGTGACAAGGGACTGTTAAAACATGTATTTGCCATTGAATCATTCATTCAAGAGATTTCTTCAAATAAAAAAATGTATTTTCATTTAAACCGTTGTAAAAAAAATAATTCAGATTAATTAAACATTTTAATTAGACTGCAGCAATTAACATTCAGAACCTCCAGTAAATGACATGTTATTTAGTTAAGTTTTCTGTTCAGAATTGCGGGAGAATCGTGATTTTTTTTTTTTGATTCTCAATCTATCCCGAATCGTGCAGCTCTATAAAGCACTTTCACACTTGCATTCTATTTGCTGTTTACTTGTGATCTAATGCAGTTGTTACTTGTTTTACATCTAATGGCTCCTCTAACAGCAAACTCTGGACAGTGGGCGGCTTGGTATCGCAGCACAGGCTCTTGGTATCGCACAGGCAGCGCTGGACTGTGCGGCTGATTACGCTCATAAACGAATGGCTTTCGGCTCTCCGATTGGAAAACTGCAGGCAATACAGGTAAGGAAGGAAGTGAAAAGTGTTTTCATCCTTCACCTGGGATGATTCAGCTGCCGAGGTTTATCTATAAATGTCTCTTTCAGTTTAAACTGGCAGACATGGCCTTGGCCACAGAGAGCGCTCGACTTCTCACCTGGAAAGCTGCGATGCTGCGAGATGCAAAGAAACCTTTTACTAAGGTTAGTGTGTCTTCTCATAAAAAAACGATTGTAAAATTCATGGTAAATGTGCTGTTTGTTCATACTTGATGCACTACAAATACCTTAGATACTGCATACGAAACCCCCTAGTAGATGTGTGTATATACAACTCAGCCACGAAGTGGTAGGCCACATAAAATCACAGAGCGGGGTCAGCGCATGCTGAGGTGCACAGTGTGCAGAAGTCGTCAACTTTCAGTCATAAGCTACAGACCTCCAAACTTTGTGTGGCCTTCATATTAGCTCAAGAACTGTGCGTAGAGAGCTTAATTCATGGAATGGGTTTCCATGGCCGAGCAGCTGCATCCAAGCCTTACATCACCAAGTGCAATGCAAAGCATCGGATGCAGTGGGGTAAAGCACGCCGCCGCTAGACTCTAGAGCAGTGGAGACATGTTCTCTGGAATGACCAATCACGCTTATCTGTCTGGAAATCCGATGGACGAGTCTGGGTTTGGTGGTTGCCAGGAGAACGGTACTTGCCTGAAGTGTAAAGTTTAGTGGTACAATATATATATATTATATTATATATATATATATATATATACACTCACCTAAAGGATTATTAGGAACACCTGTTCAATTTCTCATTAACGCAATTATCTAATCAACCAATCACATGGCAGTTGCTTCAATGCATTTAGGGGTGTGGTCCTGGTCAAGACAATCTCCTGAACTCCAAACTGAATGTCAGAATGGGAAAGAAAGGTGATTTAAGCAATTTTGAGCGTGGCATGGTTGTTGGTGCTAGACGGGCTGGTCTGAGTATTTCACAATCTGCTCAGTTACTGGGATTTTCACGCACAACCATTTCTAGGGTTTACAAAGAATGGTGTGAAAAGGGAAAAACATCCAGTATGCGGCAGTCCTGTGGGCGAAAATGCCTTTTTGATGCTAGAGGTCAGAGGAGAATGGGCCGACTGATTCAAGCTGATAGAAGAGCAACTTTGACTGAAATAACCACTCGTTACAACCGAGGTATGCAGCAAAGCATTTGTGAAGCCACAACACGCACAACCTTGAGGCGGATGGGCTACAACAGCAGAAGACCCCACCGGGTACCACTCATCTCCACTACAAATAGGAAAAAGAGGCTACAATTTGCATGAGCTCACCAAAATTGGACAGTTGAAGACTGTAAAAATGTTGCCTGGTCTGATGAGTCTCGATTTCTGTTGAGACATTCAGATGGTAGAGTCAGAATTTGGCATAAACAGAATGAGAACATGGATCCATCATGCCTTGTTACCACTGTGCAGGCTGGTGGTGGTGGTGGTGTAATGGTGTGGGGGATGTTTTCTTGGCACACTTTAGGTCCCTTAGTGCCAATTGGGCATTGTTTAAATGCCACGCACTACTTGAACATTGTTTCTGACCATGTCCATCCCTTTATGACCACCATGTACCCATCCTCTGATGGCTACTTCCAGCAGGATAATGCACCATGTCACAAAGCTCGAATCATTTCAAATTGGTTTCTTGAACATGACAATGAGTTCACTGTACTAAAATGGCCCCCACAGTCAGCAGATCTCAACCCAATAGAGCATCTTTGGGATGTGGTGGAACGGGAGCTTCGTGCCCTGGATGTGCATCCCACAAATCTCCATCAACTGCAAGATGCTATCCTATCAATATGGGCCAACATTTCTAAAGAATGCTTTCAGCACCTTGTTGAATCAATGCCACGTAGAATTAAGGCAGTTCTGAAGGCGAAAGGGGGTCAAACACAGTATTAGTATGGTGTTCATAATAATCCTTTAGGTGAGTGTATATATATATATATAAAACCTAAATATCTATGTATGTTTTTCCAGGATGCTGCAATGGCTAAACTGGCTGCATCTGAAGCTGCTACCTTTGTCTCTCATCAGGTAATCATACAGAAATTAATTGTACACAAGGATTGACATTAACACCTTCCAACCCGCCAAACACGTGTGTATTTCAGCAGTGGCGAGTAACGCAGTCGTACCAGCCACTTTGGTCGGTTTAATTTTATATTAATATATACATTTTTCAATTGTAGTCTTTTAAAACATTATCTGAGATAAAAACCAAGTGCAATGTAGTGTTGTCAAAAGTATAGATTTTTTGCTACATATCAATACTGAAATATTTGGAACGCTTCCAATACCTGCTGTCAAATTATGAGATAATATGGCAGTTTTTCCCCATGGAATCGATGTCACAATTGTGGCCAGTGAAATGCAGAGTAATTTTGGAAAACCCCTAGCCACAGTGGTTTTCCAAAGTCTTTTAAAGCAAGAAACATTCACACACCATAGATCCAGTAACATCAGTATTTTGTTTAAATGTGAAGGCCATCCAGGTGCTGGGCGGAATGGGTTACGTCACAGACATGCCTGCCGAAAGACACTACCGCGACGCCCGCATCACAGAAATCTACGAAGGCACCAGTGAGATTCAGAGATTAGTAATAGCAAACAACGTTCTCAAAGAATATCAACAGTAGGAGAGCTGATGTTCACGTCAACTCGCTCTGCAAAATATTGCCGTTACATTTCAGTGCCTGGATTGGCTGATCTAGGCGGTCACAGATCTCAAGACTGTATTACTGTGATTGGCCGGTGCTGAATGAAGATGCAGCCTGCCCTGTACTGATGTTGCTCTATCTGAGTGACATAAGGCTGTTTGAAGTGCATTTTCTTATTTGTGCCACAAGAGTGCAGTAGAGTGGAACTTTTGCCTTGAATCTTGCTAGGGCGCCAACTCCAGTTTTTCCTAAAGAACTTGATTTCACTGGGAATTGAAATGCATATCTGATTGTAAATAATGAATTGGATGTATTTGTTATGCATTTTAAAATAAATATCACATTTTATTACTACAAATTATTTTAAGTTTTTTTTGTAACCACAAATATTCCTCTGCTAGTTTTTACTCTTGGTTATAGGCAAATTATTCATGGGACACAGGTTAACAATTTTGTAATTGCTTGCATGCACTGACACGTTCCAGATGTTTCTTTGGACAGAATATGTGGTCAATTTAATTAAAATCGACAATTTAAATCAATGTTTTGTGTTTTTTTCATTGAGGGGATACCAATTTGTTTGAAAATTGAACTGAAATGTACATCTTAGTATTTGATCACATGATTAGTTATCTAGAAAAAGAGCAGACTATGAAATATTTCTTATTCGTTTTACATGTTTTTAATATTGTAAAATGTTTATTTCCAGGTTTAAGTGAAAACATTTCTTGCATATGGTTCTAAATGAAACCTGTTCAGTTTTTTTTCTATAATAATTTTTTTGCTAGTTGATATTCTTCTCCAATGTAGAAATGGGTCTTAAAAACAAGGTTATATTTTAACCTTCATCATATGCAGTATGTGAACTAGTGTTGAAGATTTTGAAAAGAACACACAAACTGTAACAATGAGCAATCAAATAAGAATGTAGAAAAAAAGGTAAGAAGTCTCAAAAAACTTGAGTTAAATTATTAAAGCTGCAGGCTGTAAGTTTTGCCTCTTTGTCGCCATCTCTGTTTGAAACCTGCAATTGCAATTCTATTGCGGAATTATCATCCCAATATTATCTTGTGTACATCATCACGTCTTCTCGGTGCGGATGAATCTAATGTTTTGAGGAGTGTGTGTGGCTGTCATTCAACGCACCGGTGTGGATACTGTACTTCAGAATCACAGATTCTACGTCTTGGAAGTATGACCAAAATAAGAATTTTCACCAGAAAATGTCATCTAAACAAGTAAGTAACATGTCTGCCACTTTTGTTCTGACCGTGCAAATTATTATTGTTATATTTTGTCAAACTGTTAATGTTAACAACATTAGCATTGCTTGATTATGTGTATTTAGTGTGTATTAGCACTACCTGTAGATTTAAATTCATCCTTCGCCGCACGTTTGATTGACAGGCGATCTGACCAATCACATTGCCGAATCTGCCGTTTTGTCCGACAAAGCAGTCAGGAGAGTTAGTAGATTAATGTTGGGGGACTTGAACTTGGAAAAACGGTGTGTACTGACGTCTTTCCGTGAACTAGAAGTAAGAGATAATTGGTTCATGAGCAGCTTTAACTGAGGCGCTTCAGCGATTATGACACATTAAAGAGCCACAAAATGGTATTTATTGTTTAAATTTCTTTAAAAAATTACTATTTCAAAGTTGAGACTTTGTTTCATATCAAAAGTAACTTGCTGTCTGTCGGCGTGTTGTCAGTGTCCTCTTTGCTCCGCAATGTATTTTCTCTACGTGAGAACGTGTGGTGTGCACCATGGCTTGTTGGACATAGCAATAGTAATAGTAACTAAAGGGGGCGGGTCTTTGCGAACGGTCAATTTCCATTCATTCTAATTTTTTTGCCTTTGGCTACGGGTGAATCTCCAGTTGTCACTGATGATTGCCGTTTGGACCTTTCTGGATTACAATCCATCATCAAAATGATACGTTTAATTATTCCAGCTGCTGTGAGTAAAGGCTATAAATGATCTGCCACCTGCAGCATCCTCACATGTCATTATAGCCTTCCTGGCACTCCACCTTTATGTATACAGACATGATGTAATGACGCAAAGACGGCATGTTCGCATTTCCCGCGGAAAGCTAGGTACCACTCAAATTATAACACATTATTACAAGCGTGAATCAGGCTACGTTAAGGAGATAGTTTTAAACACTGGCTGGTTATGTACTTGCTCAAAAATTGACGGACTGCAGCTTTAAAGAACCCTGTTTATATAATCAACATTCAATGCATTTGTTAGTGCATCTGCTATGCACTCCCTTCTTCCTGAGCTCATGGGGAAATGAGCGCTTGACCAGATTTGGCTTCAGTCCCACCTGCTGCTGGACTCTAATCTACCGGCCACATTAGGGAAGAAGAGGCGCCATCATTTCTTGTGTGCAGTTTCTGTCATTTAAGAGCATGTGAGCTTTTCTCACAGGACTCAGAACTGGGTCAAGGTTCCAGAGTTCCTGAGACCTGAAATGATGCTGATGAATTTAATGAGAATAAAGGTCACGGCTCTTGGCTTTTGTTGTCATTGTTCTAACAATGCCTGAGATGACACTTAACCTGGACTTGTTACTGTGGCCCACCAAACAAGTATATTAGACACTTAAGATAAACACATTTAAAATGTATGAATGACATTGCATTAGATTATTTGAAAGAAAGATAGCAAAAACACATCATTCAAAGCAAAACATTTACAAAAGGAATAAATGTTATGATATTTTTACGTAGTACGGTGCCCATAAAGGGACACGGTGGTGAGAAAAAATTAGATGAACATTTTATTTTCAATGCTTTTTTTCAATGCATTTTCCCCCCGAGAACTTTAAGTTCGCTTGCAAAATGTTTGCGTTCAGAGAAACTTTGCCTTCTTTCGTAAAATGTTTACCTTCTGCGGAGAAACTTTGCATTTGTTCGCAAAATGTTTGCGTTCCGCCGAGAAACCTTGCATTCACTCGCACAATGTTTTGACGAGAAACTTAGCGTTCGTTCGCAAAATGTTTGCGTTCCGCCGAGAAACTTTGCGTTCGCTCACAAAATGTTTGCGTTCCGCCGAGAAACTTTGCGTTCACTCACAAAATGCTTGAGTTCCACAGAGACACTTTGCGTTCATTCAAAATGTTTGAGTTCCACAGAGAAACTTTGCGTTCACTCACAAAATGTTTGCGTTCTGCCGAGAAAATTTGCGTTCACTCACAAAATGTTTGCGTTCTGCCGAGAAACTTTGCGTTTGCTCACAAAATGTTTGCGTTCCGTCGAGAAACTTTGCGTTCACTCACAAAATGTTTGCATTCTGCGTAGAAACTCTGTGCTCGCTCACAAAATGGCGAGAAACTTTGCGTTCACTCACAAAATGTTTGCGTTCCGCCGAGAAACTTTGCGTTCACTCACAAAATGGTTGAGTTCCACAGAGAACTTTGCATTCACTCACAAAATGTTTGACTTCCACAGAGAAACTTTGCGTTCACTCACAAAATGTTTACGTTCCACCAAGAAACTTTACGTTCACTCACAAAATGTTTGAGTTCCACAGAGAAACTTTACGCTCGCTCACAAAATGTTCCGCCGAGAAACTTTACGCTCGCTCACAAAATGTTCAGCCAAGAAACTTTACGTTCATTCACAAAATGTTTGCGTTCCGCCGAGAAACTTTGCGTTTACTCACAAAATGTTTGAGTTCCACAGAGAAACTTTACGCTCGCTCACAAAATGTTTGCATTCTGCGTAGAAACTTTGCGTTCGCTCACAAAATGGCGAGAAACTTTGCGTTCACTCACAAAATGTTTGCCTTCTGCCGAGAAACTTTGCATTCGCTCACAAAATGTTTGCGTTCCGCCGAGAAACTTTGCGTTCACTCACAAAATGCTTGCGTTCTGCGTAGAAACTTTGCGTTTGCTTACAAAATGTTTGCGTTCCGCCGGGAAACTTTGCGTTCGCTCACAAAATGTTTGCGTTCTGCATAGAAACTTTGCGTTCACTCACAAAATGGCGAGAAACTTTGCTTTCACTCACAAAATGTTTGCGTTCTGCCGAGAAACTTTGCATTCACTCACAAAATGTTTGCGTTCCGCCGAGAAACTTTGCGTTCACTCACAAAATGTTTGCGTTCTGCGTAGAAACTTTGCGTTCGCTCACAAAATGGCGAGAAACTTTGCGTTCACTCACAAAATGTTTGCGTTCTGCGTAGAAACTTTGCGTTCGCTCACAAAATGGCGAGAAACTTTGCATTCACTCGCACAATGTTTTGACGAGAAACTTAGCGTTCGTTCGCAAAATGTTTGCGTTCCGCCGAGAAACTTTGCGTTCGCTCACAAAATGTTTGCGTTCCGCCGAGAAACTTTGCGTTCACTCACAAAATGCTTGAGTTCCACAGAGACACTTTGCGTTCATTCAAAATGTTTGAGTTCCACAGAGAAACTTTGCGTTCACTCACAAAATGTTTGCGTTCTGCCGAGAAAATTTGCGTTCACTCACAAAATGTTTGCGTTCTGCCGAGAAACTTTGCGTTTGCTCACAAAATGTTTGCGTTCCGTCGAGAAACTTTGCGTTCACTCACAAAATGTTTGCATTCTGCGTAGAAACTTTCCGTTCGCTCACAAAATGGCGAGAAACTTTGCGTTCGCTCACAAAATGTTTGTGTTCCGCGGAGAAACTTTGCCTTCACTCACAAAATGTTTGCATTCTGCGTAGAAACTCTGTGCTCGCTCACAAAATGGCGAGAAACTTTGCGTTCACTCACAAAATGTTTGCGTTCCGCGCAGAAACTTTGCGTTCGCTCACAAAATGGCGAGAAACTTTGCGTTCGCTCACAAAATGTTTGCATTCCACAGAGAAATTTTGCGTTTGCTCACAAAATGTTTGCGTTCCGTCGAGAAACTTTGCGTTCACTCACAAAATGTTTGCATTCTGCGTAGAAACTTTCCGTTCGCTCACAAAATGGCGAGAAACTTTGCGTTCGCTCACAAAATGTTTGTGTTCCGCGGAGAAACTTTGCCTTCACTCACAAAATGTTTGCATTCTGCGTAGAAACTCTGTGCTCGCATTCTACGCATTCTGCGTAGAAACTTTGCGTTCGCTCACAAAATGGCGAGAAACTTTGCGTTCGCTCACAAAATGTTTGTGTTCCGCGGTTAAACTTTGCCTTCACTCACAAAATGTTTGCATTCTGCGTAGAAACTCTTTGCTCGCTCACAAAATGGCGAGAAACTTTGCGTTCACTCACAAAATGTTTGCGTTCCGCCGAGAAACTTTGCGTTCACTCACAAAATGTTTGCGTTCCGCCGAGAAACTTTGCGTTCACTCACAAAATGTTTGACTTCCACAGAGAAACTTTGCGTTCACTCACAAAATGTTTGAGTTCCACAGAGAACTTTGCATTCACTCACAAAATGTTTGACTTCCACCAAGAAACTTTGCGTTCACTCACAAAATGTTTGACTTCCACCAAGAAACTTTGCGTTCACTCACAAAATGTTTGAGTTCCACAGAGAAACTTAACGCTCGCTCACAAAATGTTCCGCCGAGAAACTTTACGCTCGCTCACAAAATGTTCAGCCGAGAAACGTTACGTTCATTCACAAAATGTTTGCGTTCCGCCGAGAAACTTTGCGTTTACTCACAAAATGTTTGAGTTCCACAGAGAAACTTTACGCTCGCTCACAAAATTTTTGCGTTCCGCCGAGAAACTTTGCGTTCACTCACAAAATGTTTGCGTTCTGCGTAGAAACTTTGCGTTCGCTCACAAAATGGCGACAAACTTTGCGTTCACTCACAAAATGTTTGCCTTCTGCCGAGAAACTTTGCATTCGCTCACAAAATGTTTGCGTTCCGCCGAGAAACTTTGCGTTCACTCACAAAATGCTTGCGTTCCGCCGAGAAACTTTGCGTTCACTCACAAAATGGCGAGAAACTTTGCATTCACTCACAAAATGTTTGCGTTCTGCCGAGAAACTTTGCGTTTGCTTACAAAATGTTTGCGTTCCGCCGGGAAACTTTGCGTTCGCTCACAAAATGTTTGCGTTCTGCATAGAAACTTTGCGTTCGCTCACAAAATGGCGAAAAACTTTGTTTTCACTCACAAAATGTTTGCGTTCTGCCGAGAAACTTTGCATTCACTCACAAAATGTTTGTGTTCCGCCGAGAAAATTTGCGTTCACTCACAAAATGTTTGCGTTCTGCATAGAAACTTTGCGTTCGCTCACAAAATGGCGAAAAACTTTGTTTTCACTCACAAAATGTTTGCGTTCTGCCGAGAAACTTTGCGTTCACTCACAAAATGCTTGCGTTCCGCCGAGAAACTTTGCGTTCACTCACAAAATGGCGAGAAACTTTGCGTTCACTCACAAAATGTTTGCGTTCTGCCGAGAAACTTTGCGTTTGCTTACAAAATGTTTGCGTTCCGCCGGGAAACTTTGCGTTCGCTCACAAAATGTTTGCGTTCTGCATAGAAACTTTGCGTTCGCTCACAAAATGGCGAAAAACTTTGTTTTCACTCACAAAATGTTTGCGTTCTGCCGAGAAACTTTGCATTCACTCACAAAATGTTTGCGTTCTGCCGAGAAACTTTGCATTCACTCACAAAATGTTTGTGTTCCGCCGAGAAACTTTGCGTTCACTCACAAAATGTTTGCGTTCTGCGTAGAAACTTTGCGTTCGCTCACAAAATGGCGAGAAACTTTGCGTTCACTCACAAAATGTTTGCGTTCTGCGTAGAAACTTTGCGTTCGCTCACAAAATGGCGAGAAACTTTGCGTTCACTCACAAAATGTTTGCGTTCTGCCAAGAAACTTTGCGTTTGCTCACAAAATGTTTGCGTTCTGCGCAGAAACTTTGCGTTCGCTCACAAAATGGCGAGAAACTTTGCGTTCGCTCACAAAATGTTTGCGTTCACTCACAAAATGTTTGCATTCCACAGAGAAATTTTGCGTTCACTCGCAAAATGTTTGCGTTCCACAGACAAACTTTGCTTTCGCTCACAAAAGTTTTGCGTTCCCCGGAGAAAGCAAAACCATTGACATCATTTTGCCTCAAGGAATTTTGCATTCACTCACAAAACCTTTACGTTTCCCCTGAGAAACTTTGCGTTCGCTCGCAAAGAACTCAAAAGTTTTGTGAGCAAAAGCAAAGTTTCTCTGGGAATGCAAAAGCTTTTTTTCATAGAGCTCACAAAGAACACAAAAGTTTTGCGAGCGAACGCTATAGCATTGAAATAGATTTGTTCCTCCCATCTCATATTTTTTCCATCACCATGTCACTTTAGGGTCTCCATACCTTTTAGATAAATGTATATAAACAAAAGCTGGGAATGTTTTTTTTGTGTGTGTGTTGTTAAACCAATATCAGAAACAAAAAAATCCCAAAACAAAATCACATTGCTTTTTCTGCAGTTCTTTTATTAAAGTGTACACTTCAAGGATAAGAAGCGTGGATAATTCATGTACCAGCAAAATTATGCATCAAGACACATTATTAACAAAAACGTTTTTATTTATTACTTTGAATATGCACAGATTTACTGAAAAACGGTTTCATACAATTATGTACAATCAGGAGGTTTAGATGATCTAAACAGTCTTGTGTAAAAGCTGCAGCCCGGAGTCTATAAGCAGAACAATAGGCATTATTCAGTGTCTTATTGAAGCACAGACCGTGTCTAATTAGTGCAGTATCGTAAAGCAGAACAAAAACAAGAATTACAGACCCCACCCCTCCTCCCTTCTTTAACCCACAGTGATTACAATCAAATGCAAACAAGTGGGTCATTGACCCTAACATCCTTAACAAAGACAAAATATACCCGTGTATATCTAATTCATTATTACCATGATACTGTTCACAGAGCAAACGACAGAAAAATATACTCAAACATGTTTATACATTCTGTCATTGTCATGTTTGAAGACCTGTTGCATGTAATGGGATGTTGACGGTGTCCTGCAGTGTGACATGCTTTATTTCATCTGACTCGATTTTAAACAACATTTCTTTGCATCATGACATGCAGGAATATTTGTCAAAAAAAAAATTCTCACACTGCATGGTCATTTAAAAGAATGGTTATTGGTGAACTAACCAAAAACAGATTTACAGCCTCGAAAGTCCCGCAGAGCCACTAGTCCATGGTTAATGGTTGATCACACGTAGTTTCGTTTATCATAGTCCCCATTGACTGATGCGCTTTTTGTAGGTGGAGGTACATATTTGAGGGGATACGAGGATTTTTCATCTTGTGGACGGGAGCAACACAGAATTACTCCTCCGACCAGAAGCATGGCAGATGCTGCCCATCCGATGTAGAGCGCAGCTCCAATTTCTCTCTTCTGCGAATGAGGAATTTGAGGGTTGTAGAAGTCTGAGATGATGTTATTGGCCATCCAGCACAGAGGCACCAACACAAACAAGCCTGCGATGATGTATATCACCCCTCCAACGTTGACTACTTTGGCTTTGATGGATTCCTTACTGATGCAGTTGGTGCACTGAGCACCGGCGATGGTTATCATCAGAGCCTGGACACCCAAGACAGCTGAGATGACCGTCAGAGCCCGAGCAGTCTGGAGGTCAGTGGTCAGCGCCAGGACGGAGTCATGCGATTTGCACTGCATCTGACCCGTGCTTTGAACCACACAGGACATCCACAGCCCGTCCCAGATGGTTTGCGCCACCACAATGTTGCCCTCGATGAAGGCGGACACTTTCCACATGGGCAAGCCGCAAGCCACCATCACCAAAAGTGTGCCGATGACGCTCAAGCCAAGTCCAACAATCTCCAGACATGCAGAAAACATCTTTGCAAAGTTCTTTTGAAGCTCTCTCTTAGTTTAGAAAGTCTAGTGAAGTCTAGATCCCTCGTGTAAATCTCAAGCAGGTGTTTTGAGCAGAAGAATCTCTACATCGCTTGGCAGTGTCGCAGGATGAGAGGCAGTGGGAGTTTTCTGCTCTGGTATGCAGGGAGGATGCTGTTATAGTGCACTCACAACAAAGAGGAGCAGCTCCAGCCAATCAGAGCACAGCGAGTCTCTCAACAGCCAATCAGAAGTGAGAGGCGCTGGATAAATCCAGATCTGTTGAAAAACTGGATAAGGTTAAAGTGCAACACAATTCTGACTGAGTTTTCAAAAATGACGGGAGCTGCGATATAGTGGAAGTGTGATATCCTTGTCTTCCTGGTATTCTTTAGGAAGAAATTACCCTTTACACAAGGGGGACAAGTGCCAAAGCAAGTTTTTAGAAGAGAGGTTGAACAGTAGCCTACATCCAAAATATTTCATCATCTCTTAAAGCTCTTAAGACAATAAACTTGCTCATTTATTTCATTTAAGTTTTCTGTTTTGTTTTTCTTTCCTATAAGCTATGTGAAACGTGTCTAAATTAATGTATAAATGATGCTTTGCTTTCATTGTCATTTCATTGTATGTAGCCTAACTTTATATTTACTGTTTACTATATACTTGTATTTTTGATACCTTTTTTTTTTTTAAACAACCCCCCACCCCACCCCCAGAGAATTTCGTCTTCATATCAGGTACGTCAGGAATAATTCACGACGGAGCGCTGAAGATTAAGGAGCATCAGGGGTGGTAAAGCAGCCGAGACGCCAACGCGAAATAAGTATTTTGTTCAGAAAGAGTCCATAACTCATTACTATCTCACTCTTAATACGCTTTCTATTCCATATAGAGCAATAATGTGTGTGAGGGAGCGCGAGCGCTTAAATGCCCTAATTCGCGGTCGCTTCAGCAATGATTTCGATTTTAAAGTCATTTTTAAACACCTTTTAAATTCTCATTTTATCTGAGTTCACTGACCAAGATGTTTAGATGTTGTTCATTTAAGCTCTGTTCATTTGAAAACCTCCTGGGACCCAGGAATAGACTTTTTTCCAGTGTAGTGGTCGTTATATTTTAGTGAATGTCTCTGACAACATGTCTGGATGCCCTGTAAAGAGCACAATCAGGGCTTTTTCGAGATGCCAAATGTTTGGAAATTTCACAATAAAAACGGCCTCTTCTTGGACTTAAAAATTACTGACATTAATTTAGTAATCACACTAAATTGGAAATATAATGATATTTTGTAATTATTTAAATCTGACACATTTTTGAATTGTTTGTCATAAATCAACATCTTAAATCAAAATTTTATTGGGTTTCAAATCAAAATATGACTTTCTGTTAAGAAACAGGACATCAATTTCATACATGTTCACTGTAGAGGACACCAGGACTTAAAGCATGTTTATCAGGTATTTCAGGAGACACAACAATAGGGAAAGAACTTATATTTCAATAGCCTATTCCCATGAAATATTAGATATTATTATGACGATCTAAGCCTACTCCCATTATTACACTTCTTTTTTTCATTACATGTTGCCCCAAGAACACTTTAATATGCAAAGGGCATACAATGTATAGATACATTGTATATAATTGGAAACCCTGCTTATGACCATTTTACACACATATTGCATAAAGCAAAATGGTATATCAAATCATTGTTATATCTTTCATAACAGTTGAGAATCATCATTATACAAAGTTTGGTATAAAAAATCCTGAAACCTAAAAATTGATTGGTGATTTAAAAAAAACAAAAAAAAAAACATTGTTTGTCTATTCATGTCATGTCTTTTTCTTTCCTGGCGTCCTCTACAGAGGGCATAGCATAACATATTAATAAAATATAATTTTTCAAAAATGTGATTTTTCCATTTTTTTCTTATACTCTAAATGTATACAATAAAAATATACAATTCACAAAACCTTTTTTTTCTGGAAGTAGTCTGGAACTTCTTTATAAGCGTCTGCTTAGAAAACCCCTAAAACGCAGAGAAACCAGCCAAAACTGCCTAGAAACAGCCGAGTAACCATTCAGGACACTTTAGAAAGAAGCTAGAACTCCCTAGCAACCAATTGGACCAACTTAGCTGTTTTTCTCACTCACTTTTAAAATGATTTAAAACATGCAGGCCATTTCAAAGTAAAAGTCTAAGTCAAAGTTAAGTAATATGCTTTTTTAAAATTGTAATTAGGGGGGGGGGGGGGGGGGTCTCAAACTGAAAATTTTCTAGTGACCGATCACAAAAATTGATTTGATGCAATTTAATTCACAGAAATTCAATTTGGCCAACTAAAAAAATTTAGATGTGATAAGTCACTAGTACATTTTCAATTGGAGACCTTATTTTTTTTTTTTTACAGTGTGGCCAAAATAAATAACAAAACGCGTTGGACGTATGACGGAGTATTTCTGTGCTAAATTCACTCGAATACATTTTGGAAAGTTTTTTTCGAGTATGGCCCTGTATGACGTCATAAAGGGTGGAATTTCTTGTATGGGGACTTCTCCCGGATCGAGAGCGAGAGCAAGAGTGCGTCCATCAACAAGCTTTGTTCGGGTTACAGAAGCCGTCTGCACTACGGTTAGACCACGAAATCAATAATGTCACAGAAGTGTGTTTTTGGTTGAGAGGGAAAGATAACCTTACCAAATAACCCAGTGTTAAGGAAACAGTGCATGCAGTTTGTTTTTGTTTTGAGCAGCAACGGAGTTCTGCAAGTGTGTTTGTTTGTTTGTGCATATAATGAACGTATAATGTGAATCAAAAGTTATTCAGGGATAATGCCATGATGTATTTTGTCTGCATGTGTGTGTGGGTGTGCTTGTGTCTCTTTAGCTCCGCCCACTGCACGCCTTCACGCGTTCTGCAGTTTTCGGAAAGCATCAGTACAGCGTATGTCTTTTATAAATATGATAAAACTCTTTGGAGATATGAAGGATGCAATACTACTCTAT
Source organism: Romanogobio albipinnatus (assembly GCA_023566225.1). Lineage (NCBI taxonomy): Eukaryota > Metazoa > Chordata > Actinopteri > Cypriniformes > Gobionidae > Romanogobio > Romanogobio albipinnatus. The sequence continues at coordinate 40,804,759 of CM042259.1, read as the reverse complement.
AGGTCCTCAAGATTAACATGAGACTGGCAGAAACTGTGTGTTATGTTTAAATTTAAATGTGTGTCAACCAATAATAATTGATGTTTCAACAACGTCCACTATGGTTTCGGACACCACTACAAATGGCTGTCCCCTCAAATAGCTATTTAAGGGTATATTTCGAATGCAGCCCCTGTCTAGATCAACGTACATAGGCATATTTAAAATCTGTAAACTTGAATTTGTTTTAAAACTACACACAGAAAAAAATGGGTTCTTCAGCAGTTCTTTGGGGTGGTTAAGGTGCTATATAGCACTGCTACCGTATAAAGAACCTGTTAAGCCCAGTGAGGTTCTTCAGTGGTTCTTCAGCGGTTCCTTGGGGTGGTTGAGGTGCTATATAGCACCGCTACCGTATAAAGAACCTGTTAAGCCCAGTGAGGTTCTTCAGTGGTTCTTCAGCGGTTCCTTGGGGTGGTTGAGGTGCTATATAGCACCGCTACCGTATAAAGAACCTGTTAAGCCCAGTGAGGTTCTTCAGTGGTTCTTCAGCGGTTCCTTGGGGTGGTTGAGGTGCTATATAGCACCGCTACCGTATAAAGAACCTGTTAAGCCCAGTGAGGTTCTTCAGTGGTTCTTCAGCGGTTCCTTGGGGTGGTTGAGGTGCTATATAGCACCGCTACCGTATAAAGAACCTGTTAAGCCCAGTGAGGTTCTTCAGTGGTTCTTCAGCGGTTCCTTGGGGTGGTTGAGGTGCTATATAGCACTGCTACCGTATAAAGAACATGTTAAGCCCAGTGAGGTTCTTCAGTGGTTCTTCAGCAGTTCTTTGGGGTGGTTGAGGTGCTATATAGCACTGCTACCATATAAAGAACCTGTTAAGCCCAGTGAGGTTCTTCAGTGGTTCTTCAGCAGTTCTTTGGGGTGGTTGAGGTGCTATATAGCACTGCTACCGTATAAAGAACCTGTTAAGCCCAGTGAGGTTCTTCAGTGGTTCTTCAGCGGTTCCTTGGGGTGGTTGAGGTGCTATATAGCACCGCTACCGTATAAAGAACCTGTTAAGCCCAGTGAGGTTCTTCAGTGGTTCTTCAGCGGTTCCTTGGGGTGGTTGAGGTGCTATATAGCACTGCTACCGTATAAAGAACCTGTTAAGCCCAGTGAGGTTCTTCAGTGGTTCTTCAGCAGTTCTTTGGGGTGGTTGAGGTGCTATATAGCACTGCTACCATATAAAGAACCTGTTAAGCCCAGTGAGGTTCTTCAGTGGTTCTTCAGCGGTTGCTTGGGGTGGTTAAGGTGCTATATAGCACTGCTACCGTATAAAGAACCTGTTAAGCCCAGTGAGGTTCTTCAGTGGTTCTTCAGCGGTTCTTTGGGGTGGTTGAGGTGCTATATAGCACTGCTACCATATAAAGAACCTGTTAAGCCCAGTGAGGTTCTTCAGTGGTTCTTCAGCGGTTCCTTGGGGTGGTTAAGGTGCTATATAGCACCGCTACCGTATAAAGAACCTGTTAAGCCCAGTGAGGTTCTTCAGTGGTTCTTCAGCGGTTCCTTGGGGTGGTTAAGGTGCTATATAGCACCGCTACCGTATAAAGAACCTGTTAAGCCCAGTGAGGTTCTTCAGTGGTTCTTCAGCGGTTCTTTGGGGTGGTTGAGGTGCTATATAGCACTGCTACCATATAAAGAACCTGTTAAGCCCAGTGAGGTTCTTCAGTGGTTCTTCAGCGGTTCCTTGGGGTGGTTAAGGTGCTATATAGCACTGCTACCGTATAAAGAACCTGTTAAGCCCAGTGAGGTTCTTCAGTGGTTCTTCAGCGGTTCCTTGGGGTGGTTGAGGTGCTTTATAGCACTGCTACCGTATAAAGAACCTGTTAAGCCCAGTGAGGTTCTTCATTGGTTCTTCAGCGGTTCCTTGGGGTGGTTGAGGTGCTATATAGCACCGCTACCATATAAAGAACCTGTTAAGCCCAGTGAGGTTCTTCAGTGGTTCTTCAGCGGTTCCTTGGGGTGGTTGAGGTGCTATATAGCACTGCTACCGTATAAAGAACCTGTTAAGCCCAGTGAGGTTCTTCAGTGGTTCTTCAGCGGTTCCTTGGGGTGGTTGAGGTGCTTTATAGCACTGCTACCGTATAAAGAACCTGTTAAGCCCAGTGAGGTTCTTCAGTGGTTCTTCAGCGGTTCCTTGGGGTGGTTGAGGTGCTTTATAGCACTGCTACCGTATAAAGAACCTGTTAAGCCCAGTGAGGTTCTTCAGTGGTTCTTCAGCAGTTCTTTGGGGTGGTTGAGGTGCTATATAGCACTGCTACCGTATAAAGAACCTGTTAAGCCCAGTGAGGTTCTTCAGTGGTTCTTCAGCGGTTCCTTGGGGTGGTTAAGGTGCTATATAGCACTGCTACCGTATAAAGAACCTGTTAAGCCCAGTGAGGTTCTTCAGTGGTTCTTCAGCAGTTCTTTGGGGTGGTTGAGGTGCTATTTAGCACTGCTACCGTATAAAGAACCTGTTAAGCCCAGTGAGGTTCTTCAGTGGTTCTTCAGCAGTTCTTTGGGGTGGTTAAGGTGCTATATAGCACTGCTACCGTATAAAGAACCTGTTAAGCCCAGTGAGGTTCTTCAGTGGTTCTTCAGCAGTTCTTTGGGGTGGTTGAGGTGCTATTTAGCACTGCTACCATATAAAGAACCTGTTAAGCCCAGTGAGGTTCTTCAGTGGTTCTTCAGCGGTTCCTTGGGGTGGTTAAGGTGCTATATAGCACCGCTACCGTATAAAGAACCTGTTAAGCCCAGTGAGGTTCTTCAGTGGTTCTTCAGCGGTTCCTTGGGGTGGTTAAGGTGCTATATAGCACCGCTACCGTATAAAGAACCTGTTAAGCCCAGTGAGGTTCTTCAGTGGTTCTTCAGCGGTTCCTTGGGGTGGTTAAGGTGCTATATAGCACTGCTACCGTATAAAGAACCTGTTAAACTAAGGAATATTCCAGGGCCCCCACACAAGACTTTTTGACCTCAGAAAAGCATAAAAGTGTTTCAAAACAGCTTTTGCCATTGTTGTAAATTCTCATTCACAGCAAACATATTAGAGTGGAGTTACATATCTAAAATCTAAGGAGGTCATTGGGGTGGTGGCGGGATGCAACAAGACAGTTTGGATACTGAGAGCTGGCAGTTGCAGTTTAAATTATGAGGATGAGAGAAAGATGGTGATTGGCTGTATTCTTTGAATGACTGTACCTCTTGGTTCTACATAGCACCATTAGATAAAGGTTCTGTTCCCTTTAAAGATAGATGCTATTAAAGTGGTTCCCCTATGATTACAAGCCGATTAAGTGCTTTTAGTGATATTTAGCACCATTTTTATTTAGAGTGTACACACTTAACACACTACTCAATTAATTTAAACACAAGTCCAATTTGTTTATATTTAAATCCATATGACATGGCAAAAACATGCTATTTTTATCACATCTTTATAGCAATCTGAACAACATGGGGGAAAATCTATGCATCCTTTAATGTCTTTCAACTCGCGTGATAAGGTTTCATCTACGTGCAGCCCAGTGTGTCATGTGTACAGTCATAATGTATGCTTAGATTTGTTACTTCCTCTCCTAAAGCATGCTGAGGAGTGGCGCTGGAAAAACAGGAAGAGGGGTGAACTGTCTCATATTTGTGATTGTGAACATGCAGCTGCAGAGAAAATGACGGAAGACGGCTAACTAGATACCAAAAGACTCAAGAGCTAAACAGTTTGTTGATGTTCTGAATCATCAGTGTTGAACTCACAGAACCAGTGACTTCAGAATGAAGAAAGGAAAGCGTAGTGTGAAAGGAAAGACAATTCATACTTCTTTTTTTTTTCCCTATGTATACAAACAAATTATTATCAGCATTATTATTATTCACACTTTTTCAAATTAAGATTTTTTTTCAATATCATTTAATATTAGATTTCCGTTAAACAGACTTTCTCACACAAAGCTGCTTTCCAACAAGTGACAATTTCCTATGTCCTCAAGTTTCAATTTACTGGAGTGAACGCCTGCCATAGACGCTTCCATGTAAAGCTATTGATAACATTTACTGTAATCAGGTTGCTGGGATCACAAAAGAAAGCACAAAAGAAAAAAAGTGTACTAGCGTACCGGTAAAGCAGCTGCTTTTCCAATGTGCAGTAACATTTCCGAGCAACACAGTCAGTGCCATCTTGACATGAGTGAGACTTCTAGATGATTTACGTTACAATGACGACTTGTAAATATTTCTAAATGTACATTTGTTCAATCATGTAAACTGATATGCAAACGCAGTAGGGGTGGTTAATCTGTCTGATTTCCCGATTCGATTCGATTACGATTATTGAAGTCCCGATTCGATTACAGTCGATTTTCGATTATTAACGATTCTCGATTAGCGATTATTGATTTTCCATTTCACAACAGTAAACGAAAATACACTACAAAGTGATTGCAGTATAAAAAAAAAGTCAGCTACTGAATTACTTAACTCTTTTATTGAGTAACAACAACTCAAAGCACTTGTCGTGTAGTGTCGTGTAGTGTAGAAATGAATACATCACATTGTGTTGTGACTCATCAAGTTGAACTAAACAATAACAAATAAATGAAAGGCTTATTTCCTTTAGGAAGTAGATCAGAACCAACATACTGTAGAAATTGGACAATTTTCTTCTAGAAAGACAACGTGTTCAGGTGGAGGAAGACTGCAGGTTGCAGTCGAAACATGTCAAGGTAAAGAAGAAGTTTTCTCCACCTAAACACCTTGTCTTTCTAGAAGAAAATTGTCCAATTTAATCATTAAGAAGACAAAATGAACATTTTTGAACAACTTACTGTAGCTTCAGCTTATATACTGTACTGTAGAACACAGTGACAAAATGTCAAGAGTGATGGATGCGTGCGCGCGTGAGGGGGGCGGGAACGCGACGCGTGGAACGATCGAGCTCCTCTCGTTCGTTTCCTGACGTGAGAAAGACAAAAGGGGAAAAAACGACAGAAGAAAAGGGTTCGTGTCGGAGGAGTGTCGAGGCCCGTTCGGTTCCGTGAGCGGGAGCCGCGAGTCGGAGCGGCGGTGTTTCCAGCATCAGTCCGGCTGTGTGTGTGTGTGTGTGTGTGTGTGTGTGTGTGAGATCCGCTCATCGCGTCCTCAGGATCGCCTTAATTCCCGCGAATGTGCGCGTCGATGTGTGTCGCTCATAAATCTGCGGATTGAAGGCGTTTATTCGGTGTTTGTGCGCAAATCTGAGCCGTGCTAACGCGCTAATGTGCCTGAGCTCCAAAGGAGGCGAGGCAGGAGGATTTCTAGAGTGTTCCCTCAGAATCATCTCAGCATTAAAGCATTAACGACAGATTTACATTCATCTAATGAACACACACACACACACACACACACACACGGTGGTAGAGTCAGGTTTAGATAAATAAAAAAATCGATTTTTGAAAATGTAATGATCGATTCATGCTCGTCCATAACATACTCGCGATTAATCGATAATCGATTTTTTTCACCACCCCTAAAACGCAGTATTGGTTATTTTGTTCAGTTTTTGTCTTAAACATCCTTGTTGTTTTGGTGTTTATGTCTGATGGTGTAACTGCATTTTTCATAGTTTGATGTTAACAGGATGCCAGTAATTGCCCGATGACAGCGACAGATGCTCTCATTGGTTGATTCAAGTTTTTTTACTTAATGGGCTTACAGTAAAATAAATGTAGCATGATGATCACAAGATAGACCACACCAAAACGCTAACGCTCACTATTTAAAACTATTTATGCTACTCATAACAGTGGGAAAATGTACCCCCTGTAGAAACCCAGAATGCAACCAAGTCTCCTTACTTAGTGTGGCATCTGTGTAAGAACAGCTACTCTCGTGACCTAATTTGATAGGGAGGCATCTGATAAGAAAATGAACATACGGAAGGAAAAGTGGGGGTTTTATGATAACAGAGAGATGGAAATGTACAATCAGACCAGAATGCATTAGCAACAAGTGCAAAACCCAGTTTCCATAGGCAAACATCACCATTGCTATTGCTAATACTTAAACTACGTGTTTTTTTAAAACTTTCAAAACATTGATGGATGGATGGATGGATGGATGGATAGACAGAATACACAGACAGACAGACAGACGGACGGACGGACGGACGGACGGACGGATGGATGGAAAGATAGAACAATAGATAGATGGATGGATGGATGGATGGATGGATAGAACAATAGATGGATAGAACAATAGATGGATGGATGGATAGATAGAACAATAGATGGATGATAGATAGATAGATAGATAGATAGATAGATAGATAGATAGATAGATAGATAGATAGATAGATAGATGGATAGATAGATAGATGGATGGATGGATGGATGGATGGATGGATGGATGGATGGATGGATGGATGGATGGATGGATGGATGGATGGATGGATGGATGGATGGATGGATGAATGGATGGATGGATAGACAGAATAGATAGATAGATGGATGGATGGATGGATGGATGGATGGATGGATGGATGGATGGATGGAACAATAGATAGATGGATGGATGGAACAATAGATAGATGGATGGATGGATAGAACAATAGATGGATAGAACAATAGATGGATGGATGGATAGATAGAACAATAGATGGATGATAGATAGATAGATAGATAGATAGATAGATAGATAGATAGATAGATAGATAGATAGATAGATAGATGGATGGATGGATGGATGGATGGATGGATGGATGGATGGATGGATGGATGGATGGATGGATGGATGGATGGATGGATGGATGGATGGATGGATGGATGGATGGACAGAATACATAGATAGATAGATAGATAGATAGATAGATAGATAGATAGATAGATAGATAGATAGATAGATAGATAGATAGATAGATAGATAGATAGATAGATGGATGGATGGATGGATGGATGGATGGATGGATGGATGGATAGATAGATAGATAGATAGATAGATAGATAGATAGATAGATAGATAGATAGATAGATAGATAGATAGATAGATAGATAGATAGATAGATAGATAGATAGATGGATAGATAGATGGATGGATGGATGGATGGATGGATGGATGGATGGATGGATGGATGGATGGATGGACATAATACATAGATAGACAGACAGACAGACAGAGATAGATAGATAGATAGATAGATAGATAGATAGATAGATAGATAGATAGATAGATAGATAGATAGATAGATAGATAGATAGATAGATAGATAGATAGATAGATAGGTTTCTATTAAATTCCTCTTCCTGTCATTCCAGTTCAACTTCCTGTTGATGTTTAAATTCTTTTAAATGAGCAGCATGGATGTGCACGTTTAATCAGAACACACATTATAACAGGGTCAGCTTATAACTGCTGTAATTTCCTGAGAACATTCAGCCCCTCATCCACAATGGATGTATAATTAAAAAGAACACAGACAACGCTGCACTAATCAAAGGCTGAGCTCATGCACTAGCCACGGAATGTCCCAGCATTCCAATGAGTTAATATGTTTTATCACTTTTAGCAAGAATCGTGAGGACTGTCCAGACAGACACCTAGCACCAGAAGTGCACAAAAAAACGCTGATGTGCATGTTTTCTCCAGATGCTTCCTCTAGTCTGAGCTCTGGGCAGAGGCCACGCCAGGTGTTTGGGATTAAACATGCATCTAATGGGCCTCGTCAGTAACATCAGTCAGGACGTGAGCACAGAAACAAAGCATCAAGACCTCCTTCTTTGGCACCGGCCACAGCAGCTGAGAACCTTGGCCTGTGGATGACGAACAGTGAGGCTGAGGTGAGCCATGATGTCACGTGGGCTGGGGAAGGATGGAGTTGTATAGTGTGGAAATCCTGTCCTGTCTTATTATTTCCCTCAATACTATTGTTCTAGTGTGACAGTGAATCCAACAATCCAACTAACCATTCATTTTTATATTATTAACTTTTCACAAGCTTTCTAAACTGTTATCAGTGATTGCTTGTGATGGATATTGCTCATACTTAATTACTACAGGCTCTAAGTACTCAACCTTAAAGGGATAGTTCACCCAAAAATAAAAATTCTGTCATCATTTACTCACCCTCAAGTTGTTCCAAACCAGTATGAGTTTCTTTGTTCTGCTGAACACAAAAGAAGATATTTTGAAGAATGTTTGTAACCAAGCAGATAGAGAAACTATTGACTACCATATAGGGGAAAAAAATACTATGGTAGTCAATAGTTGCTCTATCTGCTTTGTTACAAACATTCTTCAAAATATCTTCTTTTGTGTTCAGCAGAACAAAGAAACTCCTACCGGTTTGGAACAACTTGAGGGTGAGTAAATGATGACAGAATTTTTATTTTTGGGTGAACTATCCCTTTAAAGGAACATGCCATTTTTTTGGGACTTCAGCTTATTCCCTGTGTCCCTCAGAGTTAGATAAGTCCATACATCCCATTCTTATCTCCGTGTGTGCCATAACTCTGTCTGACGCACCCACCGCTAGCCTAGCTTAGCACAAAGACTGGAGGTAAACGGCTCCAGCTAGCCTACTGCTCAATAAGTGACAAAATAACGCCAACATTTTCCTATTTACATGTTGTGATGTGTATAGTTACATCATGTACTAAGACCGATGGAAAATGAAAAGTTGTGATTTTCTAGGCCGATATGGCTAGGAACTATACTCTCATTCCTGCGTAATAATCAAGGAACTTTAAGCCATACCATGGGTACAGCAGCGCAATGATATTACACAGCGCCTGAAAATAGTCAGCACGCTCTTTGTGCAAGCAGGTTATCAAGTTTGTTATGTTGATGGAAGTTAGCCTATTTTCAGGCGCTGTGTAATATCCTTGCGCCGCTGAAAAACAAGCGTTCTAAACAAGCGTTTGTAACGGAGTATTTAGGTTCAGGGAAGAAGGAGGCGGGAACCGGCGAACATTCAACAGACTTTAATAAAATAAATGAACACAAAATGAAAGTAAAAGCGGCAGCCCCTCACGGACGACTGCCGCGCACATACATAAACAAAACATAAATAAAACACAACTTAAAATCCAGGCCTGGTCCTCTCTCGTCCTTCACTGTCGTCGCTCCTCCTTTATACTCCCGTCACTCCTCCGTGAGACACGAGGCTCATCATCACTAATGACCGCGGCCTCGTCCCGCTCTCACCGTCCCTCAGCCTCGCTGCTCACCACAGCGTTCTATAGTGAAAATGTTGCCTATAAACAGTGCTGCGCGCCTTCTTATCAAACCCGCCACAGCAATGATCAATCTCTCCTCCATTTTGCTTGGGAACTAATGTGGTCGAAACCAAAGTTTACAGGACTGCGTTCTCTGGAATCCTCTCAAGCGGAGCACTACTACATTCCGATTGGTTGCCGCCATACGTGATTTTAACTCTCCTCGATGCCCAAATCATCCAAGGCCCTGTCCCAAATGGTACCCTAAACCCCTAAACCCTCACGGTCTTCCTCTGAGTCCGCACTTTCATGACGTAATGCCGTTTTGACTGCCGGGAAGAAGTCCGCTGCGTAACCGGCACCAGTGCGGACTCGGCAGAAGTGTGCATTGAGGGCGCATATTGACCACAAAGGGGGCGCTCGTGAGCACCCTTCTGAGACCTAAAATGACAAAAGGGACACCCTGCGGTCTCGTGGACTTAACGGACACACCCAGATGGTGCAACTTACCCACTGACTCGGCTCAAATGACCCCTAACCTGGGGTAAACTGAGCCGCAGTTTTTAGAAAGCCATATTTTTTAGAACCCTTTGTCATAGATGTTTTCTGATCATTTCAAACGAAAGGAAACATCCTGAAATTACTTTAGACACTTTCATTGTGCGTCTGCCTTATTTTCTCTATAATCTTGAGGACCACATAAGTAAAAAATGGATCATCTTACCCCACTCTCCCCTAGGCTATTGAATTTTGCAAGTATTAAGCAAATTGTAGGCTATATTGTTAATGAGTAAATGGTTAAAAGGCTTGTGAAATATGCAGGCTGGCACTTCAAGGTGATTTATGCCACTGGAAGGTTTGTTTATATTCAAAATTGCACATTGGAATAAACAAATGCCAAACTTCAAGAGTCATGGAGTACTTAAAAAACTCCACCCATCCTTCATGAGTCATTTTAATGATTTTCTAGTTTATAAACTGGCTACATTACAAAATGAATTTTACAATGTGTTCCTCAAGTGCAGTAATGAAGTTTAAATCCAGGCCAAGTTATCACCAGGAAGCAGGTCTGATTGTATCTTGTACAGTAATGTTGTCATTTCTGAAGGAAATTGTGAGTCAAGTACTTCATATAAAGCAATGTTTGCAGTCATTGTACAAGTATGCCCATCGTTTTATCTGAAATGTTGCTGGGAATTACTCATTTATGTCCCCAGGGCGAACTGGTTCTTACTGGTCCCCTCACAGTGGTGAAAATTCACTCATCTGACTCACCGTTTCCTTCAAACTTCCGGAGCCATTTTCCCTATCAATCTTGAGATCAGTCGGCATCTTTTAAGACCAAGGCCTCTTCCTGTACAATCATAAAGGAACTGTATAGCCCCTCACATAACCTTGTCACAATATTTGCCACATTGCACATGGTTGAGATATTTTCTTTCTTGCAAGAAATGGGGGTTAGATTTCCTGGAAATTGAATAAGCTGACTTTTCAATTCCTCAGAGATGGACAGTAGTGAAATATTTTTTACTTTCTACTCAAGTACGTTTGTCAAGTATATGCACTTTTCCCAGTGTTTTTCTTTGGAAAACCTTTGCTTCACTACATTCCAAAGCATAATGTCATACTTTTTACTGCACTACATTTCAAAAATAAAAGTTTTAATTACATAAAAAAATTCTACTCAAGTAAAACTTTGAATTACTTTTACTTGAGTAAAAGTAAAAAAAATACTAAATGTTTAGTTTAAGTATTAAATTATATTCAATATGAAACATAGTGCAGTAAAAAGTACAATATTATGCTTTGGAATGTTGTGAAGTAAATGACTGATAAAATACAGACACTTGAAAGCAGAGTAAAAATACTTCACCACTGTCCGCTTCTGCAATTTTTTATTTCATTTACAAAATTAATTTGTAAATGAAATAAAATGTCAAAGCAATTCTTGATTATAAAGACCCACTTTTGATGTTAATTTTGTTATAGAAAATCTCAATCGCATTAAATTTATGTATTAACACAATAGTATTAGTTATATTTCTATACAATTAAACTTAAAATTTATAAAATATATATTTTTTTTCTGGCAGGGCTTAACTAACTCATTGCCATATTGCACTTAAAAAAAGAAGTGGAAATAAAAGATTTAAAAACAAATATTAGATCCAAAAAATTAGATTTAAAAAAAAAAAAAAAATTGGTAACACTTTAGGGTTAAATTAAAGTCTTAACTTAATTGTAAAAATCTAGTAATCTGTACTATTTGCATACTATGCTTTGTTTACTCAGAAAACCCAAGTTAAGATTAATTGATTTGGTTTGAGTGCCATTTTGTCAAGCAAAATAAAAACACAAAAAAACTAAAACACCCCTTATGATGATCAGTGTTCCCTTTGGTTGGGCACTTGGAACATTCATATTCCAAGGAAGATAAGTAATACATAGGTTGCTTTTAAAAGTTGACCTAGCTTCTGACTGAATAATTAAAACCTAAGACTTCCCTTCATGTCGTATAATGATCTTTTACAATTTTATTGCTAATGCTTATGTCATAAACACCCGGTGAAACTTTTAATTGGGCTGATATAATCAATCTATATTTGTGACAATATCTTGCAGTTGACCATGCTTGAGTCACACACTTCAACATTCAGCATGCAAAACACAACAGTGGTAACAACAATGGTAGCTATACTAAGTCAAGAGTAAATCTAAAGTAAATGATCAAGTACTCTCTACTTTACTACAAACTCTTGTATAAGTGAACAATACTAACTAAGCATTTGTTAGCACAACTTACTATTCCTATTTCACTTTACTTGTTTTTTTAAGGTAATCGGTTTGCATGCTTTTTTTTAAGTAAGTCTAACTAATTAGATTTTACAACATGAACATGAACTAAGAATGAACAATACTTCTACCGCATTTATTAATCTTAGTTATGTAAATTTTAGCATTTACTAATACATAATTCAAAAGTTGGATTTGGTAATATTAGTTAAAGCACTGTGAACTAACATGAACAAACAATTAACAGCTGTAATTTTATTCACTAACATTAACAAAGATTAATAAATACTGTAACAAATGTATTACTCATTGTTATTTCATGTTAGTTAATGCATTGAGTGTTAACAAATGAGACCTTATTGTAAAGTGTTACCTTTTTTTATTATTATAAAAATATTTCTATGCACTTACGTTTCTTAGCTAATGTTACTATTTTTCTTTATGTTAAAAAAATAATTGCCAGCTTTCAGTTTGAATTGGGTTTTACGTGAACAGAAAGAAACATTTGCCTTAACCCCCACCCGTCTTGCTTCAATTGTTCGTTGTGAGAAGAGAAACAAAGAAACAGCTTGTACAGAACAATAAACGTTTCCTGCAATGTGCCAGGCATCTTTACCGAGGTGGTGCGAAGCCGCTCGAGCCACCTTTAATGAGCTATTGTATGGATGCGTAACACAAACCCTATGTGTTCCTGAGATGCCAGTTTCCCAAGCAAAGTTATTGTGAGCCTCGGTTGTTGCTGTCCATTGGAGGAAGCGTTCAGAAAGCTCCCATGCCCATCCTGTGGTACGTTTTGTTTCTTGGAGCACTTTGAGACTTTCAAAAACAAATAAGGTGCCTCAGCGTCACTGCAACTGGCACAAATCCATACGTTTTGTGTGGCGCTTACGTAATCTTCACTGCTACCAGGTTACATAATGTCCTATTCGAGTTGCCAGATCGCAGGTTTTTTTCTGTAAACTGTTTACACAAATAAATAAGCGTGATCAGGCTTTTCACTTGTAAAGGATTAGTTCACTTCAAAATGGAAATGTCCTGATATTTTACTCACCCCATCTCATCCAAGATGTTCATGTCTTTCTTTCTTCGGTCGAAAAGAAATTACGTTTTTTGAGGAAAACATTCCAGGATTTTTCTCCTCATCATAGACTTCCATGGCAACCAAAATATTGAAGGTCCAAATCAATGGATCTTATCAAGGGTCTTATCTAGCGAATCCATCTGTCATTTAAATTTTTTTTTTAAATGAATATACTTTTTTAACTAAATTGCTGCTCTGCGATGTGCCAAGGATTGCGCAATCACATTGAAAAGGTCACTTAGACATAGGCGGAAGTACCGCCCCTAGCGAATGTGCAAGGACTAATACAAACGCCCTTTACCAAAAAACACTCCATCTTCAACTTCAAAATCGTCCGACACCTTTTTTTTGCTAAAGGAGGTTTGTAGTCTTCGCATTTGCGCTTTGTAAACACGGGGCGGTATTTCTGCCTACGTCTACGTAGCTTTTCCTACGTGATTACACAATCACTGGCACGCTGATGAGTAATTTAGGTTAAAAAATATATTCATTTTTATTTTTTCACTAGATAAGACCCTATTCCTCTTCTGGGATCATACAGAGCCTCTGAAGCCCTTCGAAGCTCTTTGAAACTGCATTGATTTGGACCTTCAACATTTTGGGTGCCATGGAAGTCCATTGTTTGGAGGAAAGTCCTGGAATGTTTTCCTCAAAAAACTTAAATTCTTTTCTACTGAAGAAAGAAAGACACAAACATCAGTAAAATATCAGGAAATATTAATTTTGAAGTGAACTAATCCTTAGGTTATACAAAAAATACTTGAAAAATACACGTTCACTAATGCGCAGACTCGGGTCCCGCATTCACAACTGCGCAGACTCGAGTCCCACGTTCACTACTGCGCAGACTCGGGTCCCACGTTCACTACTGCACAGACTCGGGTCCCACGTTCACTACTGCGCAGACTTGGGTCCCGCGTTCACTACTGCGCAGACTCGGGTCCCACGTTCACTACTGCGCAGACTCGGGTCCCGCGTTCACTACTGCGCAGACTCGAGTCCCACGTTCACTACTGCGCAGACTCGGGCTCAGAGTTCACTACTGCCAGACTCGGACTCAGAGTTCACTACTGTGCAGACTCGGGTCCCGCGTTCACTAGTGCGTAGACTTGGGTCCCGCGTTCACTACTGCGCAGACTCGGGTCCCACGTCCACTACTGCGCAGACTCTGGTCCCGCGTTCACTACTGCGCAGACTCGGGTCCCGCATTCACTACTGCGCAGACTTGGGTCCCGAGTTCACTACTGCGCAGACTCTGGTCCCGCGTTCACTACTGCGCAGACTCGGGTCCCGAGTTCACTACTGCGCAGACTCGGGTCCCGAGTTCACTACTGCGCAGACTTGTGTCCCGTGTTCTCTACTCCGCAGACTCTGGTCCTGCGTTTCTTACTGCGCAGACTTGGGTCCCGCGTTTCTTACTGCGCAGACTTGGGTCCCGCGTTCACTACTGTGCAGACTCGGACTCCGAGTTCACTACTGCGCAGACTCGGACTCCGAGTTCACTACTGCGCAGACTCGGACTCCGAGTTCCCTACTGCGCAGACTCGGACTCCGAGTTCACTACTGCGCAGACTCGGAATCCGAGTTCCCTACTGTGCAGACTCGGACTCCGAGTTCAATACTGCGCAGACTCGGACTCCGGGTTCCCTACTGCGCAGACTCGGACTCCGAGTTCCCTACTGCGCAGACTCGGACTCCGAGTTGCCTACTGCACAGACTCGGGTCCCGCGTTCACTACTGCGCAGACTTGGGTCCCGCGTTCACTACTGCGCAGACTTGGGTCCCGCGTTCACTACTGTGCAGACTCGGACTCCTAGTTCACTACTGCGCAGACTTGGACTCCGAGTTCACTACTGCGCAGACTTGGGTCCTGCGTTCATTACTGCGCAGACTCGGACTCCAAGTTCACTACTGCGCAGACTCGGACTCCGAGTTCACTACTGCGCAGACTCAGACTCTGAGTTCACTACTGTGCAGACTTGGGTCCCATGTTCTCTACTCCGCAGACTCGGTCCTGCATTTCTTACTGCGCAGACTTGGGTCAAGCGTTCACTACTGCGCAGACTCGGGTCCGAGTTCACTACTGCGCAGACTCGGACTCCGAGTTCACTACTGCGCAGACTTGGACTCCGAGTTCACTACTGCGCAGACTTGGGTCCTGCGTTCACTACTGCGCAGACTCAGACTCCGAGTTCACTACTGCGCAGACTCGGACTCCGAGTTCACTACTGCGCAGACTCGGACTCCGAGTTCACTACTGCGCAGACTCAGACTCTGAGTTCACTACTGTGCAGACTTGGGTCCCGTGTTCTCTACTCCGCAGACTCGGTCCTGCATTTCTTACTGCGCAGACTTGGGTCAAGCGTTCACTACTGCGCAGACTCGGGTCCGAGTTCACTACTGCGCAGACTCGGACTCCGAATTCACTACTGCGCAGACTCAGACTCAGAGTTCCCTACTGCGCAGACTCGGACTCCGAGTTCACTACTGCGCAGACTCGGAATCCGAGTTCCCTACTGTGCAGACTCGGACTCCGAGTTCAATACTGCGCAGACTCGGACTCCGGGTTCCCTACTACGCAGACTCGGACTCCGAGTTCCCTACTGCGCAGACTTGGACTCCGAGTTGCCTACTGCACAGACTCGGACTCCGAGTTCACTACTGTGCAGACTCGGGTCCCGCGTTCACTACTGCGCAGACTTGGGTCCCGCGTTCACTACTGCGCAGACTCGGGTCCCGCGTTCACTACTGCGCAGACTCAATTTCCGAGTTCACTACTGTGCAGACTCGGGTCCTGTGTTCACTACTGCGCAGACTCGGGTCCCGCGTTCACTACTGCGCAGACTCTGGTCCCGCGTTCACTACTGTGCAGACTCAGACTCCGAGTTCACTACTGCCAGACTCTGACTCAGAGTTCACTACTGTGCAGACTCGGGTCCCGCGTTCACTACTGCGCAGACTTGGGTCCCGCATTCACTACTGTGCAGACTCGGACTCCGAGTTCACTACTGCCAGACTCGGACTCAGAGTTCACTACTGTGCAGACTCAGACTCCGAGTTCACTACTGCCAGACTCAGACTCCGAGTTCACTACTGCCAGACTCGGACTCAGAGTTCACTACTGTGCAGACTCAGACTCCGAGTTCTCTACTGCCAGACTCAGACTCCGAGTTCACTACTGCGCAGACTCAGACTCCGAGTTCACTACTGCCAGACTCGGACTCAGAGTTCACTACTGTGCAGACTCGGGTCCCGCGTTCAGTACTGCGCAGACTTGGGTCCCGCATTCACTACTGTGCAGACTCAGACTCCGAGTTCACTACTGCCAGACTCGGACTCAGAGTTCACTACTGTGCAGACTCGGACTCCGAGTTCACTACCGTGCAGACTTGGGTCCTGCATTCACTACTGAGCAGACTCGGACTCCGAGTTCACTACTGCGCAGACTCGGACTCCAAGTTCACTACTGCGCAGACTCAGACTCCGAGTTCACTACTGCGCAGACTCGGACTCCGAATTCACTACTGCGCAGACTCGGGTCTCGCGTTCACTACTGCGCAGACTATATATATATATATATATATATATATATATATATATATATATATATATATATATATATATGTATATATATATGTAAAGATATATGTAGATATATGTAAACATTTTTGATGGATGTACAAAACTTGGCAACAATGGACTTTCCAGGGAAAGAGAAACTGTTTGTAAATACTCGGATGAAATAGCGGGAAGGCATGATGACATCAGAGCTATGATTTCAATTAAGAAACCAAATTGCAAATTATCGAGGCTATTGAAGAATGAAAATACAGCAACAATGCTAATGTGATTGCCAAATAGCTGGGCTGGCGTTGTTCAGATCTGGAGTGAACAGAAGCCTATTATAATTGCAGCGCAGCATTAATTGTTTGGCTGCTGTCTAACCAGCACTGAAGCACAGGAAGGTGAGCAGCTGGATTATTTCACTGTTTACAGGATTTTCCCATCATTGTTTTCCTCCGGTTTGCCCGTGCGCTAGTGTGGCCGCATGAGTGATCGTAAGCAGCCCTGCTTCTCTGTTTATGATGTTTTTGTTTTGTCGCACCATTGTTTATAACTATCAGCTTTCGTCAGACTAATAACAACAGAAACTCAGAGGCTGATGAGCTGATTACCGACTGCAGATCGTTTAGATGTGCTTCTCATTTTTCAATATGCTCTATGGGGCTAACTCTGGCGCCAATGAAAATGATATCAGATACACATGTTTGACTCTTAACTTCAGGTCAAATAAAGCTATATGTAAATGTCTTTCATTGCAACAACAGATAAAATCCACAATTTGATGGATGTCAAATGAATGTTCCACACTGTTTCATAATGCAAACCATTCAAGGTTTCTTGAGCAGCAAATCAGCATATTAGAATGATTTCTGAAGGATCATGTGACATTGAAGACTGGGGTAATGATGCTGAAAATTCAGCTTTGCCATGTGAAATAATTGCAATAATATTTCCACAATATTACAGTTTTTACTGTATTTTTCATCAAATAAATGCAGCCTTGCCAACCGCAAACCTTTCAAGCACAAGATCTCTTTAATATATCAAGATATTATTAACGGCTGTATGCATGTCCACGCGAGAGTCGAGTTCCGGCGGAAGGGTGACCTCTGACCCGACTTATGAAGTAGGATGTAGCGCCGGCCATTGCCGGAAGCCAGTGATTATAGTTTATAAAGCTTTAAAAATTTATATTTTTCTTACAAAAATACATCACTTCACTTAAGAAGGCCTTTATTAACCCACTGGAATCGTTACTTTTAATTACTTTTATGATGGATGGATGCACTTTTTGGAGCTTCAAAAACTTGGGCACTGTTGAATCCCATTACAAAGATGGGAAGAGCCAGGATATTATTTAATAGAGGGCCATAACCACCATAGGCAATGAGTTAGACCACCAATAACAATAGTTTACACTTTAGTTTTAGCAGTGAAAGAGTGTGTGGTAAGACGTAAGAAGCAAAACATTTAATATTTGACAATGTTTTACGATAGTATCAGTAATAGCAGTAATATCCAGTGATGCAAACTACTCAACATTTTTTTATTTTTTTTTTATTTTATTTAACAGACATACATACAGACGAAAATAGTGCAGTAATAAACAATCTAGTAATTCCATAATTCCAGAAGTGAAATAAAAATGTGTAAATGTATAGGTGTGTGGGTGGGTGTGAGTGTGTGTGTGTGTGTGTGTGTGTGTGTGTGTGTGTGTGTGTGTGTGTGTGTGTGTGTGTGTGTGTGTGCACAAGCAAAGTAACCATTAATTATGTATTACCATCTTCATTACCATCACCCCCACCACTCCTCACTACCATCATACTGCCATAATTGTATTAATATATATATATACACTCACCTAAAGGATTATTAGGAACTCCTGTTCAATTTCTCATTAATGCAATTATCTAATCAACCAATCACATGGCAGTTGCTTCAATGCATTTAGGGGTGTGGTCCTGGTCAAGACAATCTCCTGAACTCCAAACTGAATGTCAGAATGGGAAAGAAAGGTGATTTAATCAATTTTGAGCGTGGCATGGTTGTTGGTGCCAGACGGGCCGGTCTGAGTATTTCACAATCTGCTCAGTTACTGGGATTTTCACTCACAACCATTTCTAGGGTTTACAAAGAATGGTGTGAAAAGGGAAAAACATCCAGTATGCGGCAGTCCTGTGGGCGAAAATGCCTTGTTGATGCTAGAGGTCAGAGGAGAACGGGCCGACTGATCCAAGCTGATAGAAGAGCAACTTTGACTGAAATAACCACTCGTTACAACCGAGGTATGCAGCAAAGCATTTGTGAAGCCACAACACGCACAACCTTGAGGCGGATGGGCTACAACAGCAGAAGACCCCACCGGGTACCACTCATCTCCACTACAAATAGGAAAAAGAGGCTACAATTTGCATGAGCTCACCAAAATTGGACAGTTGAAGACTGGAAAAATGTTGCCTGGTCTGATGAGTCTCGATTTCTGTTGAGACATTCAGATGGTAGAGTCAGAATTTGGCATAAACAGAATGAGAACATGGATCCATCATGCCTTGTTACCACTGTGCAGGCTGGTGGTGATGGTGTAATGGTGTGGGGGATGTTTTCTTGGCACACTTTAGGCCCCTTAGTGCCAATTGGGCATCGTTTAAATGCCACGGCCTACCTGAGCATTGTTTCTGACCATGTCCATCCCTTTATGACCACCATGTACCCATCCTCTGATGGTTACTTCCAGCAGGATAATGCACCATGTCACAAAGCTCGAATCATTTCAAATTGGTTTCTTGAACATGACAATGAGTTCACTGTACTAAAATGGCCCCCACAGTCACCAGATCTCAACCCAATAGAGCATCTTTGGGATGTGGTGGAACGGGAGCTTCGTGCCCTGGATGTGCATCCCACAAATCTCCATCAACTGCAAGATGCTATCCTATCAATATGGGCCAACATTTCTAAAGAATGCTTTCAGCACCTTGTTGAATCAATGCCACGTAGAATTAAGGCAGTTCTGAAGGCGAAAGGGGGTCAAATAATAATCCTTTATGTGAGTGTGTATGTATGTATATATATATTTACAGTATATAATTAATTTTTTTTCTCTTCTACGTTGTGGTGCATTAAAAACACATGAAAAGATTAGGGGGAATTGGAAATAATCAATTGATTTAAGTATAGCAGTAGTGATAGCAATGGAAACCAGGGGTCTATACTATGAAGCCGATTTAGCTGGCTAGCCAGATATGTTTAAGCTTAGTTTGTGCCAATCCTGGGTTTTTGGTACCATTAAAGAGATTTGGCTTTTAGCTGTGTTCATCTCCATAGTAACTTACGCTCCACGGCTAACCTGCTCCAGGGAAATCGAATCAGCTTGGGCCAAGGAATCAGAGGAAAAAAGAATTTTGTTTCTAGCCCTTATGGTTCAAAAGTTAATAGCATAAACATGAGTCAAACTTTGGACTGATGGTGGCGCTAGAGGAAATTAGTAAGAGACTCCAAATTTGCTATGGTGATATTTCAGACTGTCCTCTATTAGTGTGCCAAATTTCACAACTTTTTACCATACAGTTCTATGGGCTGCCATAGACTTCGTGGCGGAAGAAGAAGAAGAAGAAGAAGAAGAAGAAGAAGAAGAAGAAGAAGAAGAAGAAGAAGTTTCGGTTTCAATAGGTGCCTTCGCACCTTCGGTGCTTGGCCCATAATGATGACAATAATAACAAAAATGCAGTAATATCCGTGGGTTGATTTAAAGGTGGAAGGAATCAGAGTTGAGAGGATAGAAGGGATTCATAGTTGTAAGAGGTCAGAAAGTGTTGGATGGCAGAGGTCGGTTTCAGATGCGTAATTATAAGGGGGAGATGTGTATTCCATTGAAATGAAGTCTGTAATAAGGTTTTTCCAGTGGTTAATGTGTATTTTGTTACGAGTTTTCCAGTTCATGAGGATAGAGGGCGATAGTGGGATGCGGCAGCCCACTGTAGTGGATAGTGACTGTGTGACCTCTTCCCAAAAGTGTTTGATTGGAGTGCAGTGCCAGGTTGCATGAATGTATGTATCTGTAGATTTCTGATTGCAACGTGTGCAGACTTCTGATGTGAAACCCATTTTAGCTAATCTATTGCCCGTGTAATGTGTTCTATGAAGTGTTTTGTATTGTATTAATTGAAGATTAGCATTTTTGGACATGAGATAGATGTTTTTACAGATTTGGGTCCAGAGGTTGGCATCAGGAGCTATTGAGAGATCGTTTTCCCATTTTATTGTTGGTAAGTATGTGGTCTGAAGTTGATTTGAAATGATTTTGTATATTTTTTTGAGAGAAGTTTCTTTGGAGAGGAAATGTTAACCAAGTCTGATATTGCCAGTGGAAGGTCTAAATTTGTGGCTCTGATATTTATTTTTGCCAGAACAGAAGATTTGACTACTCAACATTTTTATGAAATTTCACCATTTTGAATCGAAAATTTGTGATTCATATAATTCATAACCGAATGTGATGAGACATGAAACATTTTGCATGTTTTTTTTGGCGTGAATGTGTGCAAAAATATGTTAAAAGTAGGGCCGCCAATCGATAATTTTTTTAAAAATCTAATTAATTACATACTCTGTGATTAATTAATCTAAATTAATCGCATACATAATTTTAGCTGTGAAAGTATTTTAAATATTTTAATTCAAATGAATCAATGAATAGTCAGCATTAGTGACATTTAAGTTCAAAAACTCTTTTATTATTATTTTCACTGTTCAAATATTGGCCATAACAATAAACAATATGACCTAATATGCTGAGGAAATAAATTAAAAAGTGCTTCAGGAAGAAGATTTTTTTTTCACTGTACATACAAACAGGGCTTGACATTAACTTTTTTGCTCACCAGCCACTGTGGCTAGTGGTTTTCCAAAGTTACTAGCCACTCAGCATTTTCACTGGCCACAATTTTGCTGCTTGGAAATTACATTTTATATGATTAAAGTTGAATTTGACTTTATTTTGAGTCATTTTACTTGATTTAGTATGTGCAGGTGGGCAAGGGGTGGGCAATATGGCTAATATGAGAAATTGAATATAGGCTAAATAAAAGAACAAAGAAGCAAATTACAAAAACAATAATACATTTCTTAAAAAAATATACAGCTACACTCTAAAAAAAAAAAAAGGTTCTATATGGCACCAAAAATGGTTCTTGGCTCGTAATCATAGGGGAACCTTTTTTAGTGCTATATAGCACCAATTTTGGTGCTTCAGAGGTTCTACAGCGGTTCTTCAGCAGTTCTTCGCCAGTTCTTTGACTAAGGTGCTATATAGCACCGCTAACTATGGTGCTATATAGCACCGCTACCATATACAAAACATGTTAATGATATGGTACTATATAGCACCAAAAGTGGTTCCCCTATGATTACGACGAAGAACCATTTTTGGTGCCATATAGAACCTTTTTTTTTAGAGTGTACAGTAGGTTTATTTAAACATTTATTTAACACCTGTAGTTGTTTGATTGAAGCTACACTGTGTAACTTTTTTAGTTTATTCTTAGCTAAAAACACTTAGTTCTTTCAAAAATATATGTGCTCATTAATGTATATTTACTTCTTTCAAGTAATAAAGTATTCTCGTAAGTTTATAATATGCCATTGAAAATACATACGGGTAAGGGGTTCGAATGGGGGTCGCCATGTTGCCCCTCCATCTTGAAAGTACATTAGCCAAAGAGGGACATACCCGTAAATTCAAGCTTCGCCTTTCGCGTTTTAACACTCTGTAACGAGTAGGAAAATAGTGTGGCCCCTTTAAGAGCGTTCGCCCCGGTTGGAGCGCCTGCGTTCTGTGTGTGTGTGTGTGTGCACTGCGCCTCGAGCTCCCATGTGTGCGGATTATTTTCTGTCTTCTGTTGCTAACATTCATTTATTTTTGTTTTGTTGGCTAATGCTGTGGACGGAAGTGGAGTTTGTGCCGGACTCTTGTGGGGGGTTAGGCGGGGAATAAAGTGCGGGCTGTTTGATGTCAATCGCCTCCGTGTTTGCATCGACTCCAGTTGCGTTGAGTGAGCTATCCGTATTTTTCACCCGGACACACGCGTTACAACTCGATGGCGAATGTGAAGAGGGGGATTGCTGGATCGAACTGGAAGCCATGTTAATCTTGGACTAAATCGGCCACCGTAGGAGTTAAAACGAAATCGGAATTGGGAGGAAAAGAAACTAATATTTACTGGATGGTCATATACCCTTTCACCGCTAGATGGGAGAAAATATCACACAGTGTAGCTTTAACATTAATGACAGGCTGCTGAATGCATGGACGTTGTAACGATTAGGAATATAGTGTGGCCCCTTTAAGAGTGCGCTCTCCCTGTTGAGAATGCGTATCAATAGTAGGGGTGTAACGATTCATCTACTACATCGATGTATCGATTTATTTTCCTACGATCTAACTACATCGATCTGTGCTCGGCAAGTTGGCCTTCCGGACGACATATATCGATCTAACATCGTTTTAAAAGGTAATCAATCGATTGTATCGATCATAGGAAATAACGCATTGGATTTAAGCACGTCAGACTTTAAATGGATGTTTTTTCTTAGCACTTTTAATGATAACGGCGTTAAACGTTACTCGATTCATTCTGCCTATCTGTGACATCATCGCACGCACCAGCAGCAGCGCTAAGAAAACATAGCATGGCGGATGGCAGAGGAGAAGCCAACCAGCGAGAAATGATCAAGCCACCAGGAGAAACAGCTACCTGTACTTTCAACCCTTGCTAAATGTTACCTGTGCATTCCTGGGACCAGTGTGCCAGCAGAGCGAGTTTGTAGTACTGCTGGCGACATAGTGAACGCACAGAGAAGTGTTCTGCGGTCAGATCATGTTGAATCAGTGGCGATTTTTTTAAGACTGCAAGGGAAGCTCGGCTTCCCTTATAATGTCACAAAATTAATGGTCAAATATGTACTATTGTATTAACATTTTATTGACTAAAAATGCGTTAGAAAACGTTTATCTCAAAGACGAGTTCGTTCAGAATCAGTTACATATAGCAGGTCGGCTGACTCGATTTCCTTCTCATACATTCCCGCAGCGTCACAGTGCATTTCCCTATTGAAGCCCAGCATCCATTGACTTCAATGGGGCTGCTGTGAACTTTTTTTTAAGCGCTTCGAAACTAGACGGTCATTGGATAAACGCTGCGATTATGTCCCGCCCACGGACGCTCAGCGTCTCTGGGGGTGAATGGGGAGTGGGCTGGCCCGGACTCCGAGCTTCTGCGTGATGATTGGAGGGTCTGTCGAAAGACTGCATCTCCCTTTGACTGACAGCGATTCTGTACTATAAGGAATCACTGAAGCTATTCGCGCTCAGTCCCATCGCGGATTTCTCAAGTTCAGTCGAAATAAAAACTGCTGCAACCTATTTCTTTGATATTTGCTTGGCGAAATTGCTTGATTTTCATCATACATTTCACACAATTATACACCACATTCCTTGTTTCAGTTTTACAGAGTTTAATATTTTTTTTTTAGATCGTTCATTCATTCATTCATTCCTTCATTCATTCCTTCATTCATATAACGTTAGTAGGCTAGGCTAGCGTCGTGGGTGAAACTTTCTTGAAAAGGAACGTAGGGCAGAATTTACTTTTAAATAAATAGACAATTTTATGATGTAGGCCGAAAATGAGCTTCCCCTCTCTGACAGACCAGTAGCCGCCACTGATGTTGATATTTTTGAAAAAGAAATATGTAGAGTCATTGAAGAGTAGTTGGTTACATTTTATCTTTTGTTAAATATTGTTTGTTTATTAAACTGAGAGTAGTAGCAGGTTTCGCCAGTTTATTCAACCTGAAGAAATGTTGGTTGCACTTTATTTTTTATATTAATATTGTATTTGTATTATTTTAATGTTGAAAAACAACAGCAAAAGTAACAGGTACACCTACTATTAATTAAACCTGAAGAGAAGTTAGTTGCACTTTATTTTTGATATTAATATTGTAATATTAATATGTTGGATAACAAAAGCAGAAGAAGCAGGTTAACCTACTGTTGAAATGTTGGTTGCACTTACTGTGCTTTTATTGAAAATGTATTAAATATTGAAAATGAGAGCAGAAAAGGTTAACTTCCTGTTAATTCAACCTAAACTGTTGGTTGCACTTTATTCAAATAAAATTTGAATGCATTTTCCATTAATTGTTGTTTACTTGTTTGTTTATATCCATAATTAATTGATATACCGGATTCCCTTACAAGAAACAACAGGAATCTAGGAAACTTCACCTGCACTGACCAGTATCCAGATATTTATTTCAGTCACACAATTTTTGGCTAAAAAGTTACTGAATCGATTTCAAGTCACTGAATCGTTTCGGATCGTATCGTTCTAAATGAACCAATATCGTCCTTGAATCGTATCGACAACCTCAAATCGTGATACGAATCGAATCGTTATTAAAACGAATCGTTACACCCCTAGTACAAGTGTGCAGTGTCGTGGAATGTATACGCTACGCAGTTTTTCGCGTGCATATGATACGCACTTTATGGCGTGTATATGACACGCTCTTGGGTAGGATAGTGGACATTGCAGGACATCGCAGACGACTTTATTTTTATCAGCATTTCCATCAGGCCGTTTTTATATCGGCTACGTAAATGTTCCAATCAATGATCCAGGCAGCGCGTTCTCGTCTCCCACCTTCATTTTACAGCTCAGGGTCGAAGTCCAATACAGAATGGATTAATCTGCGTTATTTTTCCTCAGATTAATTAATCGAAATTAACTCGTTATTTTGACAGCCCTAGTTAAAAGCGTTATTTTTCCATAAGTAATCGCACCAAATTAACACGTTAAATCAAAAGCCTAATACTAATTTGAACAGAAACAGATGCTATCAAATAGGCTATAGGTCGATTAAAATATCCGCATATGTTTTCAATTCACTGGCCAGCAGTTTCTGAAGATATATCAACATTATTTCCTCAACAAACTTCAAAAGTTCAGAGGAAATTTCTCTCAATACAGGCCACATTCATTCAACGGCCTACTTCGTTTTTTCCCCCCAACAAAGTTACAATGTCAGCATGTTCCTAATTTAAGCGGCCTTTGCTGTGTTTTTAGAATAAATAAACAGCTCTGTTTCTGACACAGAGAGGAACAATTCCCTTTAGTCAGGCCTGGTAACCTGTCACAGGGTTTCCTGGGCAGTATTTACAGAGCAGGGTCTCACTATTGTGTTGCTCTCCGGACATCTTCCTTTCCACGCTGTCCTCTGTGAGGAAATTCACAATGCATGAGAATACATACATGACCTATAATGGAGAATTTGAGCACTCAAATGCTGCCTCACAGATCAGGCATAACATTATGACATATGTATCCTAATATTGTGTTGGTCCCCCTTTTGCTGCCAAAACAGCCCTGACCCGTTGAGGCATGGACTCCACTAGACCCCTGAAGGTGTGCTGTGGTATCTGGCACCAAGATGTTAGCAGCAGATCCTTTAAGTCCTGTAAGCTGCGAGGCGGGGCCTCCATAGATCGGACTTGTTTGTTCAGCACATCCCACAGATACTCGATTGGACTGAGATCTGGGGAATTTGGAGGCCAAATCAACACCTCAAACTCGTGCTCCTCAAACCATTCCTGAATCATTTTTGACTGCGGCTATGCAGCTCCATACGCAACAAACTGATGCACTGTGTATTCTGACACCTTTCTATCAGAACCAGCTTTAACTTCTTGAGCAATTTGAGCTCCAGTAGCTCGTCTGTTTGATCGGACCACACGGGCCAGCCTTCGCTCCCCACGTGCATCAATGAGCCTTGGCCGCCCATGACCCTGTCACCGGTTCACCACTGTTCCTTCCTTGGACCACTTTTGATAGATACTGACCACTGCAGACCGGGAAGAGCTGCAGTTTTGGAAATGCTCTGACTCAGTCATCTAGCCATCACAATTTGTTATTCACTTCACCGGTCATAATGTTATGCCTGATCGGTGTACATCCATTGATTCAAACTGCTCAATACAAGTCTATGGCGTTATACTGCCACCATGTGTTGAAACAACATCAGAACTGTACAGTAGGCAATGTATTGGACTGGGACAACCACTTTTACTGTATGTAAGCTATAATTTTTCAATGTATCAATTGCCTAAATTAAAAGAAAAAGAAATATACAAAATGATTTGATTATTAAAATAATTAGCAAATGCTTTAAAGTAGGATTAATTGTATTTTAAAAACATTTATTACTATTTTATATCTAACTAAAGCATTAAATACAGTAACATTTTAGGTATGTCGAATTAGTGGTCAGTTTGAAAGTATCCCTTTTTTATTTGTACATTATATGGTCTTTATTGTATGTAAATATCGCTTTTTAATCAGTTTTATATGATCAATAAAAGGAATTCGTAATTGGTTGGCCCTATATGATCAGAAGTAGCTACTGTTAGATTGTTCCCCTCCAAATCCGAGATAATCATATTTATTCCAGCTGTTCTCAAAACGAAAATATGAATCCTACTATGGCCGAACCTATCTCAATGAATATTAATTACGTAATGCTGCCGTTGCGCGGTTGCCATCCAATAGCAGTGGACTTTGAATAATAATTCGTCCAATAGAGACGGTTGGGCTAATGAATATTAATGAGCAAGCCTTCTCCATAGTACGATTTGAGATTTCGCCTTCCGAAAGAGGTCTGGATGATGAGCAGCGCCAGGTACAAGAGCCGGACGGTGAAATCAGGTAAGAGGTGAGGTATTAACGGTATGTGGCTGAAATAGCAGCGAGATTTAATAACTGAAATGTAATTTGTCTGTTTGCATCAATCGTCGTGGATTTCTCAACGCTTAAATGGGCGTCTGCATCCTTTACCTGCTGCGGGCATCTCACATCACACAGCAGAGGATGGAGAGGTAAGCGCACTTTATTGTCTCAAATCATAAATATAAATAGTGGGATGCATTTCTACGAGTTTAACATCTCGATCCACATCTGTGAGCATGCCTTTCTGGGACATTGCTATGAATAGAGCCACGTGACGGTCCTGCATCAGCATCACTTGCAGCTTCTGTCTACATCTGTTTGGTTAGGAGAGTAACAATGAACACCAAAAATAGCTATCATATCTATATCATTCATTTAAGGGTTGCAAATATCTCTTCCGTCAAATTCATGGATGCTATCCGTTTTCAGAGATGCATGAAACTAATCCTCGCTGCCTGCTTTCAGTGTCCCACTTTTCATCTCTGTTAACCTCACTGTAAAGCAGCAGGAGAATTGCATCCGCTGCATCATTTGAGAACAATGATGCTGATACCATCAGCCACCGTCTTAAAGTTTTCGTTAAATGTCTAATTACATAATTAATGTGTGAATCTGGAAGAAAGGCCACCTCCAACACTAAAATAGAAAAGTAATAAACTGCATTTTTGCGTCATGGTTTATTGCAAATTAGATTACTTGCATTGTGACACACATTAATAATACACATTACTATCATGAGAATGCATGTTTGCACGTTAGATAAATAATATCACAATGCAAAAAATCGTAATAGATTTTTGACAATAATCTTTTAAAGCACGGGGTGAAATTGACCCATGTAGGGATTTTAATTTTAGAGGTGTTTGTGGTATTTTTCTGATTTCATATTTTCTTAAAAAAAACTGGATAAATAATATGAGTTAAGCTGATGTTCATGTGGTCCGCTGTGCACTGGCTTAGAAAATGTCTAAATGTGCACTTGGCTCTCACTTGGCTCTCAGCTCTCCTCCACCCGAGGGCGAACTGTCAGTCAATCTGGACGACTGATGAAAATACCGCTAATGCCTCTTTCTGCTCGGAATCATTTCTTGTGTTGTGTCTCTGTGAACGCCCACGAATGCATGCACACGGTTTCCAGTGACTGAGACTGTTGTCAGCTGTGAATGAAAGCCAAATCCAATATCCATGGCCCTAGGTGAGGATAAACCTCTCTCCAGACAGGCCAAATAATCCTGGAGATGAAGCCTTGCAGGAGAGTCTATTGCACAAAGACAGATTGTTTGACCTCCACTTTCTGATCCAAAATAGCTCAAATATTAAATGCTTTCTCAAAAGCAAATACTAATTAGTCTGATTGTGTTTGGGTTTAAATACAAACACAGATTCAAAATTGGCCATTAGGTCATGCACAGCCATTCCTTTCCTACAGATTTGCACATACTCTTCTGCCATCTAAGATGAATTGGATCAATAAACAGGGCCAATTTTGCATATTCATGATGCAAACCAGGCATAATGAATGTATATGACAGCAGAGAGGTTTTATATAATAGGATAAATTATGTCATATTTTAAATACGGACTGCGAGGCCTTCAGGCATGACCGCTCCCGCACAGACTCTAAGCACAATAAAACATGGCAGGAATTCTGGGATTGCCCTAGTAATGTAGCGAGTGTGGCATACATCAGGTTGGGGGTGGGGCCGTTGGATTCATTTTGATCCCTTTAGCTATCACATGCTTTGGCTTGCCGATGTCCGTTTTTTGCATACTGTACAGTTGTTTTGATATGGAAATGAATGTGGTAGTATGAGCGCTGTATTATTAAATTATGTCATTATAATCCAATGTTTCAGGAAAAAGAGTATGTTGGCTTCGCCACCCTCCCAAACCAGGTTCACAGGAAGTCGGTCAAAAAAGGCTTTGATTTTACACTCATGGTGGCAGGTGAGTTTCCTTATCACCAGTGTTGTTGTTATTGGTAACTAAAGATACAATTTGATTATTAAATATTGTTTTCCTTCATTGAACTAATGCAGAAATAAAACAAAATATTAAATGAAAAACTTAAAGTCACTATGAAATCAAAATGGACAATATTTATACTTTAGGAATATTGCAGTATTTATTATAAATGATTTATCTCATCATTATCTTTTTAAAATTCACATGCCCTTGTAATCTTTAATCAAAATACTGTAACTTCCCCCTCCCCTCCTCTTTTTATCTCACAATTCTGACTTTTCCTTTGCAACCGCATGATATAAAGTCAGAATTGCAAGATATAATGTCGCAATTGCGAGAAAATAAGTCAGAATTGTGTGATAAAAAGTCATAATCTCTCTCTCTGATGACGTGTTTACTGGCGTGAGGGCGGGGCAACCTGTCACTCACATGAGATCGACCAATAGCAAACCACAACGATCCAATCAGTTCTTGATAGAAAAAAATCAAGTCCCATCCATTTTTTCCTCATTCCAGAAGCTGTTTCACTTAGCGATACGCCACATTGGAGAAGAAAATATTATTGCAACTTCCGTTTCAAGCCAACTTCAAATAACTTGAAAAATGTATAAAATAAGTTTGTTCAATTACTAAAACTGAAATAAATATAAAATAAAGCTAAATAGAAATCTAAAAAGTCACAAAATGACATAACTGAAAATATAAAAATACTAAATACAAAAATAAATATACCAAAATTTTTGTATATATATATATATATTAGGGGTGTAACGGTACACGTATTCGTACCGAACCTTTTCGGTACAGGGCTCTCGGTTCGGTTCGCGTGTGTACCGAACGGTTATGAATGCAATCTTTAACAGTTAACAGTCGGCTTGTTTTAAGCGCGGAACACACTTCAATCCTAGTTCCCACTCGAACATATTAAGTATTCAGTCAATTTTATCACGAAATTCAAACGATAAATGCCGTTTTGACGCTCTTTAATGTGACGACTGATCACTAGCCTATAGGCGCGTCAATTCAAGCAGCCGCGGCTCGCGCGCGCGAGTAGCGATCATCTCTTCCAGAAGAATAAACATGAATTACTATCTAAAGGTATGTAGAGGATAACACTTACTGAAACGTATCATATGTCGTGTAATCGCTCAATCAGTGTCTCAATCGCGGAAAGACGTCAAACAGCTTGTAAACAATGTCACGCAGCATAATTTACCTCAGAGTCAGAAATCATTCAGTGTCCACAGCTGTTCATTCACTAGAGAAATCAACTCTTTCACTAAATATATGCACTATATTAGCCTATATATATATATGTATGTATGTATGTATGTATGTATGTATATATATATATATATATATATATATATATATATATATATATATATATATATAAATTCTACTTAACCTGTTGATGTCTTGATTATTTAATACTATTTTAGATAAATCTAGTCACTAAGATTATATTTCAACAACGAATTGGAGAAAAAACATAATTTTATAATTAGATTTAGGAGTTAATGCAAAAACTAGCCTTATGTGAAGTTTACATGTTTGCACACAATGTGTTATTTGAGTGTTGATTATTATATCTAAACATGAATATCAGCTGAATATAGGCTCATAGTTTGGGCTCTGTAGTTAACCTTTAATATTATAGTAATAATGTACAAGTAAGGGCTCCCTATATAGTTTACAGCATCTTTAAGAAACTTTTAGTTATAATTTAATTCATTTAAGGACAGACACAATTTTTTGAGTAAACCACTGTTTAATAAAAAATAAATAAAAAGCCATTTTTTAAAACTGCTGAACCGAACCCGTACCGAACCGTGACTTCAAAACACAATTATAAACGCAATATTTTTCATGAGCTGAACTCAAAGATCTAAGACTTTTTCTATGTACACAAAAGGCCTATTTCTCTCAAATATTGTTCACAAATCTGTCTAAATCGGTGTTAGTGAGCACTTCTCCTTTGCCAAGATAATCCATCCATCTCACAGGTGTGGCATGTCAAGATGCTGATTAGACAGCATGATAATTGCACAGGTGTGTCTTAGGCTGGCCACAATAAAAGGCCACTCTATGTCTACACGGAGACGCGTTTAGCTGTAAAATGTTGTTCCGTATCAGCATTTCGTCCACATGGATCCGCCGTTTTGGGAGCATGAAACCGATATTTTTTTAAACCGGGTCCCAGAGTGGATGAATCTGAAACCGACACCCTTGCGTTTTCGTGTGTACAGACAATCCGTATATTTTGTGGAACGGGGCTGTCATCATCACACCATGTCCTGCGCGGGGAAGACTAGAACGGAGACAGCTACGGGCACTGGGCATGCGCACATCAATAGTGCGTCATTTAATTACTGTATTTGCATTAGTGTAAGGGTAGGTTTAGGGTTGGGGTAAGTGTAGGCGTTAATAAAACACAATCTGGCAAGTAAAAAATTTATTTATTGTTATTTTATTGTGAGATTTTGCCTCACTTCCTATCATTGCTGTAACCCTTCTAGCCACAACTCTTCTTCCCCATTTATAGTGTATTTCTGTGGCAGAATTACAGCGCCACATACTGGTCTGGCATGTATACTACATCGTTTTGAGTCGGTTTTAGTGGTTTTGTGTGTACACAGATATTTATTGAAACGAGGGGAAAAAAGATTGGCTCTGGCTTCATGTGGACAGGGCCTAAAATGTGCAGTTTTATCACACAGCACAATGCCACAGATGTCGCAGGTTTCGAGGGAGAGTGCAATTGTCACGCTGACTGCAGGAATGTCCACCAGTGAATTGAATGTGCATTTCTCTACTATAAGCCGTCTTCCAAAGGCGGTTCAGAGAATTTAGCAGTACATCCAACTGGCCTCACAACCACA
The DNA here is from genome assembly GCA_023566225.1 of Romanogobio albipinnatus. NCBI lineage: Eukaryota > Metazoa > Chordata > Actinopteri > Cypriniformes > Gobionidae > Romanogobio > Romanogobio albipinnatus. The sequence continues at coordinate 40,772,511 of CM042259.1, read as the reverse complement.
GACCACGTGTTACCACACCAGCCCAGGACCTCCACATCCAGCATCTTAACCTCCAAGGTCGTCTGAGACCAGCCACCCAGACAGCTGCTGCAACAATCGGTTTGCATAGTCAGAGAATTTCTGCACAAATTGTCAGAAACCATCTCAGGGAAGCTCATCTGCATGCTCGTCGTCCTCATCGGGGTCTCGACCTGACTGCAGTTCGTCGTCGTTACCGACTTGAGTGGGCAAATGCTCACATTCGATGGTGTCTGGCACTTTGGAGAGTGGCCCATGGTGGTGGTGGGGTTATGGTATGGACAGGCGTATATTATGCACAATGAACACAGGTGCATTTTATTGATTGCATTTTGAATGCCCAGAGATACCGTGACGAGATCCTGAGGCCCATTGTTGTGCCATTCATCCACGACCATCACCTCATGTTGCAGCATGACAGCGTGTTCCAGTTCCTGCCAATATCCAGCAACTTCACACAGCCATTGAAGAGGAGTGGACCAACATTCCACAGGCCACAATCAACAACCTGATCAACTCTATGCGAAGGAGATGTGTTGCACTGCATGAGGCAAATGGTGGTCACACTAAATACTGACTGGTTTTCGGATGCTGTTTAATCAGCATCTTGATATTGGATATGCCACACCTGTGAGGTGGATTGATTATCTCGGCAAAGGAGAAGTGCTCACTAACACAGATTTAGACAGATGTGAACAATATTTGAGAGAAATAGGCCATTTGTGTACATAGAAAAAGTCTTTAAGTTCAGCTCATGAAAAATGGGGGCAAAAACAAAAGTGTTGCATTTATAATTTTGTTCAGTGTATATGTACATGTTTATGTACTTAATATAAATACTTTAGGTATACTAAATTGATATACTTAAAGTCTGCTAAATTGGAGCCAAGTTTGTGCTTAATGTACTTTTGTTATCCGGAAATAGTGCTGAGGTTCAATAAAGATATACTTAAATATATTTGATTGTGCTAAAGTGGAACTATTGCAGTTTAATTATGACAGCTCAATGTATCTGGGTCATAAGTGCATTCCTGAATGTTTAAACTTCATTGTTTTTCAGGGGAATCTGGTCTTGGAAAGTCCACCCTGATCAACAGTTTGTTCCTCACAGATCTGTACAAGGACAGGAAACTACTGAATGCTGAAGGTATATTTCTGCTTCCGGGCTTGCAGATTTCACTGCAATTTAAATAATGTCATCAAATGCGTATTTTGTCGATTAGAGCGTATTAATCAGACTGTGGAGATCATGAAACACACCGTCGACATTGAGGAGAAGGGCGTTAAGCTGAAACTGACCATTGTAGACACACCAGGTTTTGGAGACGCTGTCAATAATACGGAGAGGTACATACATTACCACAGATTTGTTAATTACATTATTGGTAGTTTTTCTGCTAATCAGAATCTTTCGTCTCGATCTTCAGCTGGAAGGCCATTACTGATTATATTGACCAGCAGTTTGAACAGTATTTTCGGGATGAAAGTGGCTTGAACCGGAAGAACATCCAGGATAATCGTGTCCACTGCTGCTTGTACTTCATCCCTCCATTTGGCCATGGGTAATACATCCCAGACTCTTTGCTATTATATATATGTATATACACACACACCGATCAGGCATAACATTATGACCACCTTCCTAATATTGTGTTGGTCCCCGTTTTGCTGCCAAAACAGCCCTGACCTGTCAAGGCATGGACTCCACTAGACCCCTGAAGGTGTGCTGTGGTATCTTGCACCAAGATGTTAGCAGCAGATCCTGTAAGTTGCGAGGTGGGGCCTCCATGGATCGGACTTGTTTGTTCAGCACATCCCACAGATGCTCGATTGGATTGAGATCTAGGGAATTTGGAGGCCAAGTCAACACCTCAAACTCGTTGTTGTGCTCCTCAAACCATGCCTGAACCATTTTTTCTTTGTAGCAGGGCGCATTATCTGCTGAAAGAGACACAGCCACCAGGGAATATTTCCAAGAAAGGGTGTGCATGGACTGCAATAATTCTTAGGTTAGGTGGTACGTGTCAAAGTAACATCCACATGAATGGCAGAACCCAAGGTTTCCCAGCAGAACATTGCCCAAAGCATCACACTGCCTCCGCCGGCTTGCCTTCTTCCCATAGTGCATCCTGTTGCCATCCACGTGAATGAAAAGAAAACGTGATTCATCAGACCAGGCCACCTTCTTCCATTGCTCAGTTCTGATGCTCACGTGCCCACTGTTGGCACTTTCAGTGGTGGCCAGGGGTCAGCATGGGCACCCTGACTGGTCTGCGGCTATGCAGCCCCATACGCAACAAACTGTAATGCACTGTGTATTCTGACACCTTTCTATCAGAACCAGCATTAACTTCTTGAGCAATTTGAGCTCCAGTAGCTCGTCTGTTTGATCAGACCACACAGGCCAGCCTTCGCTCCCCACGTGCATCAATGAGCCTTGGCCATGACCCTGTCGCCGGTTCACCACTGTTCCTTCCTTGGAGCACTTTTGATAGATACTGACCACTGCAGAACGGGGACACCCCACGAGAGCTGCAGTTTTGGAGATGCTCTGACCCAGTCATCTAGCCATCACAATTTGGCCCTTGTCAAACTCGCTCAAATCCTTACGCTTGCCCATTTTTTGCCCAACACATCAACTCTGAGGACAAAATGTTCACTTGTTGCCTAATATATCCCACCCACTAACAGGTGCCGTGATGAAGAGATAATTAGTGTTATTCACTTCACCTGTCATAATGTTATGCCTGTACGTTGTCACAGCGCTTCACTTTTTCCACATTTTGTTATGTTACAGCCTTATTCCAAAATGGATTAAATTCATAATTTTTTTCCTCAATTCTACAAACAATCCACCATAATGACAACATGAGAGAATTTTGTTTGAAATCTTTGCTAATTTATATATATATAAAAATAAAAATAAATCACATGTACGTTAGTATTCACAGCCTTTGCCATGACACTCAAAATTGAGCTCAGGTGCATCCTGATTCCACTGATCATCCTTGAGATATTAGAACAAATTCAACCCAAGCCTCTTTGATGACGTGGATGATTATGTTACTGTTTATCATCTGTCCATCATCGTCTAAAGCCCGCCCTGACAATTTCATTGGTCCGAACAGTTTCTGTTCGGGCATAATTACTCCTCTACGGATCAAGTCCAGACAGAACTGCCCGAGTTAAAATGTTGTGGGCGGGGCTAAGTTCGGCTGGCATCCAGGCTACAAGGATGCATTAAATGGATCAAAATATTAAGCAGCACAACTGTTTTCAACATTGATGATAATCAGAAATGCTTCTTGAGCAGCAACCCATCATTTTAGAATGATTTCTGAAGGATCATGTGACACTGAAGACTGGAGTTATGATGCTGAAAATTCAGCTTTGCATCAATAAATTACATTTGAAAATATTGGAATATATATATATATTTTTACATTGTAATACATCTCACAATATTACTGTTTTTAATCAAATAAATGCAGCTTTGGTGAGAATAAGAGACATAAATCTTACCGACCCCAACATTTTGAACAGTAGTGTAAATGTCTAATTTTTGACAGAAAGTACATAATGTAAGTAGCCTACTTTAAGTAAATAAAGTATCTCAGACCGAATACGCCCATCACTCTCTCTGCTCTCCTCCCAGGCTGCGGCCCGTGGACGTGGAGTTTATGAAGGCACTGCAGGACAAGGTGAACGTGGTTCCACTCATTTCCAAGGCTGACTGTCTGACGCCAGCGGAGATGAGGAAGATGAAGGACAGGGTAAATCCACCTCCGCCTGTTTATACATGCACACGCCCTGTTCATGTTCATACGCACACTGTGTCCTTGCTCGATAGTGTCAGGGCTTCTGACGTAACAAATGTTTTTGATCCTTCTATTCAAGGTGAGAGAGGAGATCGAGAAGTTTGGAATCAAAGTGTACCAGTTCCCAGACTGTGATTCCGATGAGGACGAGGAGCTCAAGCAACAGGACAGAGAGCTGAAGGTCCGTATTATGACACATAAATTAATGCTTGAGTATTAATGACTCGACTCATGAAAAATTATGTTATCTGTTCCATCCAAGGCTGATGTCTGGATTAGCCTCACTTCGAAACCAAGTGAGCTATCTTCGTCAAGGTGTTTAAAAATGTATCAGGGTTTCCACAAAAATATTAGGCAACATTGATAATAATCATAAATGTTTCTTGAGCAGCAAATCATCATATTAGAATGATTTCTGAAGGATCATGTGACATTGAAGACTGGAGTAATGATGCTGAAAATTCAGCTTTGTTCACAGGAATAAAATTATAATTTTTTTTTAGCTTGCCTCTGTCAAGGTGTTCAAGGTTTGGCTTGTTGATTAGTTTGATCTGCTGGTAGATGCTGTAACTACACCTCTAGCACATTTTGCAGAAAATAATCAGAAAAAAAATAAAATAAATCTATTTAAAACGTATGGAAGCTTGTTCTATCGCGGAACAATTTAAATAATTTAAAAGATAATTGCAACTTTTTATCTTACAATTCAGATTTTATATCTCGCAATTTTGACTTTATATCTCGCAATTTTGACTTTATATCTCGCAATTACAATTTTATATCTCGCAATTCTGAATTTATATCTCGCAATTCTGACTTTATAAATCGCAATTACAACTTTATATCTCGCAATTCTGACTTTATATAACGCAATTCTGACTTTTTATATCTCGCAATTACAACTTTATATCTCGCAATTCTGACTTTATATCTTGCAATTACAACTTTATATCTCGCAATTCTGACTTTATATAACGCAATTCTGACTTTTTATATCTCGCAATTACAACTTTATATCTCGCAATTCTGACTTTATAACTCGCAATTACAAGTTTATATCACGCAATTCTTGAATGACTAGTTACTGTATTTTAGTAAATCAAGTACATCAAGCTGAAATAAAATAAGGTTAATTAAAAATATATATATTTAATTAAAATATTTAATATTATATTTAATTTAATATATATATAAAAAATATATATATATATAAAAAAAAAAAAAAAATATATATATATATATATATATATATATATATATATATATATATATATATATATATATATATATCATACACACTCACCTAAAGGATTATTAGGAACGCCTGTTCAATTTCTCATTAATGCAATTATCTAATTAACCAATCACATGGCAGTTGCTTCAATGCATTTAGGGGTGTGGTCCTGGTCAAGACAATCTCCTGAACTCCAAACTGAATGTCAGAATGGGAAAGAAAGGGGATTTAAGCAATTTTGAGCGTGGCATGGTTGTTGGTGCCAGACGGGCCGGTCTGAGTATTTCACAATCTGCTCAGTTACTGGGATTTTCACGCACAACCATTTCTAGGGTTTACAAAGAATGGTGTGAAAAGGGAAAAACATCCAGTATGCGGCAGTCCTGTGGGCGAAAATGCCTTGTTGATGCTAGAGGTCAGAGGAGAATGGGCCGACTGATTCAAGCTGATAGAAGAGCAACTTTGACTGAAATAACCACTCGTTACAACCGAGGTATGCAGCAAAGCATTTGTGAAGCCACAACACGCACAACCTTGAGGCGGATGGGCTACAACAGCAGAAGACTCCACCGGGTACCACTCATCTCCACTACAAATAGGAAAAAGGATAATGCACCATGTCACAAAGCTTGAATCATTTCAAATTGGTTTCTTGAACATGACAATGAGTTCACTGTACTAAAATGGCCCCACAGTCACCAGATCTCAACCCAATAGAGCATCTTTGGGATGTGGTGGAACGGGAGCTTCGTGCCCTGGATGTGCATCCCACAAATCTCCATCAACTGCAAGATGCTATCCTATCAATATGGGCCAACATTTCTAAAGAATGCTTTCAGCACCTTGTTGAATCAATGCCACGTAGAATTAAGGCAGTTCTGAAGGCGAAAGGGGGTCAAACACAGTATTAGTATGGTGTTCCTAATAATCCTTTAGGTGAGTGTATATATATATATATAATTTCATTACAGATAACATTTATTTTATTTTAAGCAAAATTTTTTTTTTTTAAAGATTTAATTTTAGTTAACTATAATAACCATGCCAAAATCTTGAAAAATGACTATAAACTCAACTCTTCCTGGAAAACTTAACTAACGAGCTAACTAATGTAGACTTTAAAAGTATTAAAACCTAAAAGCAATAAATATAAATCTCTATGTTTTGTTTTTTTTTAGGAGAGCACTCCATTTGCTGTTATTGGAAGCAACACGATAGTGGAGGTCAAAGGTCAGCGGGTGAGAGGGAGACTTTACCCATGGGGCATTGTGGAAGGTCAGTATGAATCTGTGCTTGAATATCTACATTTTGCTCGAGACAAACTCTGTACTGATAAGCATCGAAAGTAGGACATTTCAGATAATCAACCAACTAGACAAAAAAAAAAAAAAGATTTGTGTGCATACTTTTTTTGTCACAGTGGACAATCAGTCCCATTGTGATTTCGTCAAGCTGAGGACTATGTTGATTCGCTCACACATGCATGACCTGAAAGACATTACGTGTGATGCGCACTATGAAAACTACAGGGCGCAGTGCATACAGCAAATGACAAGGTAAGTCAAAATGGTTTTCCCAGATATCTTGCTAAACATAATAGCACAAGATACTTTGCCATTGAGTTCACTTATGATATGTTCTGTATTCACCAGCAAACTGACCCAGGATAATCGCGTGGAGAGTCCCATCCCCATACTACCACTGTCCACCCCAGACGTAGAGACAGAAAAGCTGATAAAGATGAAGGATGAAGAGGTCACCTGTACTGCTTAATCTAGCTATTTCATTTCTTAAAGGGATAGCTCACCCAAAAATGAAAATTCTGTCATCACTTACTCACCCTCAAGTTGTTCCAAACTTGTATGTTGAACACAAAAGAAGATATTTTAAAGGGGGGGTTCATTGCCCCTTTTTACAAGATTTAAAATAAGTCCCCATGTCCCCAGAGTGTGTATGTGAAGTTTTAGCTCAAAATACCCCATAGATCATTTTTTATAGCATGTTGGCAAAAACATGCCATTTTGTGTGTCCCTTTAAATGCAAATGAGCTGCTGCTCATGGGGAGGAGCTTAAAGAACTGCAGTTAGCAGCTCTGATAACCTCATGCAGATGAAACTGTTCAACCTTTTATGTTCAAACCTGAGTTGGACAATGATGGAGAGACTCAAGAAGAAGTGACAACATGTAGAAGGCAACAAGATGTTCCGGAATGGTTAGTTGATGAATTTATGTAGCTGATGTGGAGTTAACTATCTTCAAGTCATTGATTAGCATTTTCTGTCTTGATAATCTCAACCCCTTTGTTGTGTGTTTCCGGGGGAAGGGTTTATGTAAATTTCGGGTTTAGTGATGTCACTAACCCGGGAGGAAGCTAGTCTCTACCAGCCGTTTGTTGTAGTACTTAAAAAGCAATTTCTTTAAAAGAAAATATCTCTATTTGCTTTGAACTTTGAGCATCGTAACTTTGCAGGTATTGTTTGTGCACAAACAGCAACATTACACACTAACTAAAGTTTAAAAAGTAAAATCATAATCAACCACCCCTTTAAAGGAACACAGCGACTTTTTGGGACATTAGCTTATTCACTGTATCCCCCAGAGTTAGATAAGTCCATACATCCCATTTTCATCTCCGTGTGTGCCATAACTCTGTCTGACGCATCCACCGCTAGCCTAGCTTAGCACAAAGACTGGAGGTAAACGGCTCCAGCTAGCCTACTGCTCAATAAGTGACAAAATAACGCCAACACTTTCCTATTTACATGTTGTGATGTGTATAGTTACATCATGTACTAAGACCGATGGAAAATGAAAAGTTGTGATTTTCTAGGCCGATATGGCTAGGAACTATACTCTCATTCCTGCGTAATAATCAAGGAACTTTGCTGCCGTACCATGAGTGCAGTGACACAATGATATTACGCAGCGCCAGAAAATAGTCCCCAGTACGCTCTCTGTGCAAGCAGGTTGTCACGTTGGGTATGTTGACGGAAGTTAGCCTATTTTCTGGCGCTGCATAATATTGCGCCGCTGCAGCCATGGTACGGCAGCAAAGTTCCTTGAAAGTTCCTATTTTGTCACTTATTGAGCAGTAGGCTAGCTGGAGCCATTTACCTCCAGTCTTTGTGCTAAGCTAGGCTACTGTCGTCAGACAGAGTTATGGCACGCACGGAGATGAGAATGGGATGTTTGGACTTATCTAACTCTGGGGGATACAGTGAATAAGCGAAAGCCCCAAAAAGTCGGCGTGTTCCTTTAAAGAATGTTGGTAACCAGACAGTTTATGGGCCCCATTGACTTCCATAGCATTTTTTCCCCTACTATGGAATTGAATGGCTACCGTCAACCATTTGATTACCAACATTCTTCAAAATATCTTCTTTTGTGTTCAACAGAAGAAAGAAACTCATACAGGTTTGGAACAACTTGAGGGTGAGTAAATGATGACAGAATTTTCATTTTTGGGTGAACTACCCCTTTAACTCTAACTTTCTAAATGTGGCACTGAGCAAAAACTAGTCAGTAGAATAGTATTTGAGACATTTGCAAAGGCTGAATATTGTTCACTTTGTCCCTTACAGTTGCGGAGGATGCAGGAGATGCTTCAAAAAATGCAACAGCAGATGCATGAACAGGACCTGTGAATCTATTCCTGCACAGAAACGGCTGATTTCTACTTCTGCTCGCCTGCAAGCAGACACATAACACTTTAACATCACACTGAAGGATATGCAGTAGTGAATTAAACAAACAAATGTATTTGTATGTTAAAACACAATACACAGATAGGAATGCATGTGTTGAGCACTGCGGTTAACAGGGTCACTTTTGAGCCTGATATTTAAAACCAGGCTCCAAGTTGAAATATTTAGTAACGCTAAAAGATTTAGTGATTCGTTCATTTTCACACTTTGTACAGTCCATGTGATGATGTATGACTGTTTCCATGGCAAAGACTGCTTTATTCACAGTAGACATGGCAAATGTTCTGTCTCGTTGTGTGCTTTTTTAGTGTGACCTGTTTCTATCCCATTTTTTAAATATTTTTAGTAATTTATGTGTGTGCGCCTGTGCCGATTTTGGAAAACTAAACATTCGAGTGATTTTCTACTTTTGAAGCAACTAAGTTATACAATTCTGAACGAGGTTTACGCAGTTACGAAGTATCAGCATTTGCAGTTAATAGCAAACCCTTTACCCAGTATTAAACCTTAATTGTTTATTAATTTATGTCTCTGAAGGCCTTATCCGGGCACCCTTCAGATGCAAACTTTGCTGTACGATTGCTGTATGTTAAAGGGAATTTTCTCAGATCAAACCTGTCTGTTTTCTTTTATCAACTGCACATAAAAATGTGATTCTTTTTTGCAACTTTATGTAATTCAGCTTATAATATGCAACTTAAGACAAATGCTCAAGAATACCAAAATACCAAATTATTCATAATACTTAAAAATGGATATCAGACAATCTTTATCTGTAAAAAGGCTGACATATTTCATAACACCTGTTGTTGGTTTTTTAGATGGATGCATTAAGATATTGATCTGTATGGCCTGTATATGTTTACTCAAGCTATTTCAATGAGCATGATAAATGCACCATCTGTCATATCACGATTCCTTTGAAAAATAAACACATCCTCTGTGGTAGAACCTGTCTGATCTGTACATCTTTTCATCACGGTTGTAAGGCCCGCCCAATCGTCCAAACAACGGTTTCCGATAAGCGGGAGAAGGTTTGTGCGCGTTCTGTCTTTTCAGCAGGTAAAGTCATTTAATTCCAATTTATTTCTGACTCCATTTGACTATATCTAACCAGAGGCCATGACCATTACCATAGAACCAAGGAACCAACTTAACTTCCTCTAGTGGTAACTTTGCATAATCATGCCGTGGTTTCCCACGTGCATGTAGTTCGAAAAATATTACAATAATCAGATGTTGAGGCTACGCTATTTAGATAATCAATACATAACATCAAATGCTCTGAAGTAAAGAGTAAAAGATGGATACCTGACATCTGAAAATTACATAACACAGAGTCTGGAAGACACACAGCACAGCGTTACGGGCTGACCTGAGTAAAGGATTGCACCCAGAATTTCCTGCAACATCTCCTTAAATACCAGACCAAGATAGAAATGGGAATGGGAATTTGCATTAATCAAGTCTCCAGACCTGTAGTTTACACCTTTTTGAGGACAGGAGGTAATATGCATGAAAGACCAATTGGAAGAGTATCTGCCCTCCACTGAAAGCAAAATATCTCTAAACTCTTAAAACCTTTATTACGTTTTGGTTTACTTCTGTGGGAATGAGACCTTTGTCCCAGTCGCAGTGAGACGTTTCAAATGATGCCAAACATGTATAGTGTTGTATGATAATTGTTCATATTGTTCCCCATCAGGGCCGTTTTTAGGCATAGGCAAACTAGGCGGTCGCCTAGGGCGCCATCAGTAGGGGGGCGCCAATAAGCACATATCTGGCACTAGAGGTTTGTGTGTAAAGGGTGTCACGGCCACCCTAAAATGTTATTGCTGCCCCCACTAGTTCCCCCACACTATTGGATCAGAGAACTGTCAATCTGACGATTCCTATATGCCATCAGATCAGAGTAGGCTACTGTCAAAAAAGTTTGCATTTGGAGCGCTGGCTCAACAACACCATTAGATCAATGAACTCGGTCAATGCTTTGGCAATTTTAAGCATAAAATAAAGCTAAATTCAAACTAAAGGCCATTTAAAATAACAGGTACAAATCTGTATTTTGTTAGGGCAGTATTTGTGGCAGTCTAGAAATCACGCTGTGAATGGGCAGATAGCATTGCTCGGTGTGTATGTTAGAGGCAAAATAAAACTGCACACTTACTTCAGCATTTCATGATTATCAGTTATATTTTGACTCTATAAAGCTTTCTTCTCTTAATTGTACCTCCAAAAGGTTTTTGCGCCAATGCATTGTTAAAAGAATCAGTGTGTTTTGTAATTGTCCCATATAAAACTTTAGCGGTTTAAAAATGGTATAATAAAATGTGCAAATTCACAACATGAATACATCCTTTATTAAATCACGTTGACGAATTTAACGTATCTTTACGGATGGTGTTGAATGCTGAATCGATTCATTCAGTTCTAATAGTGCTTAATGCAAGCAGTGTCGTACACACAGAGGGCAAAGTGCTGTGTTATTTAAAGGGGAAGTTCACGCATCAATGAGTAACAAAAACCACACTGAATCAGTATTTATTCTTATTACTTTCATGTGAAATGTACTAATAACACATAATAATTATGTAGTTATGTCTGAGAACAATTTCTTAGCAACTAGGGACTGCACAAATATAGGCTATATATTATAGGCCTAAGACAGGCATCTGGCTATTAATTTGAATCCTTATTAACAAATATATACAAATATAATTTGGTATGTATGTATTTGTTAATAAATAACAGTAATACCAATGTTGCAATGGGGGCACCAATAAGGATTTCGCCTAGGGCGTCAGAATGGCTAGAAACGGCCCTGTTCCCCATATACAATTGGCTTCATCACTCTGTCTCCTCTCCACCAATCAGCCGGTGTGTGGTGGGCATTCTGGCGCAATATGGCTGCCGTCGCATCATCCAGGTGGATGCTGCACATTGGTGGTGGTTGAGGAGATTCCTCCCTTCTATGTAAAGCGCTTTGAGTGCCTAGAAAAGTGCTATATAAATGTAACAAACAAATTATTATTATATTAAACCATGTAGATTTTAGGTGAGTTTCAGGTCATCTCAATATGTGGAGAGGAGATATGTGGGAAGAGGCAGTGAAGGGGTAGCTTGATGACGCTTTAATTTCACTGAGCTTTTATTCTGCCACAGTCACTGCTTCCGCTTCTTCCGCTCATGTGTATGTGTGGTAACGCAGCGCTGTTTTATCATATTAGATACATTTGAGTGTGTTTTAAGTTATGTTATAATGCTAGGCTACTCTGTGCGGTCGCTCGGCAGCTAATATGAGACACTTGTTGCACACTGCAGTGAGCTAGATCGATATTAGGCATGATAAACATGGTACTCGCGGTAAATCAAGAAAACGAGATTTAAACAATAAGACTAACTGTGTTGAGCTATATAACAATGATTAGTTTTCTGTTGATGAATGTATCCAAACAGTTGCTCATCTGTCTAATAAAACACATCATATATTAAAGTGTCTCTGGGGTTTCCATGGTTTCTACAAAATAAAACCAGAAATCGAGGGTAACCCGAGTATGGCACGGACATGGTCCGTGTCTTTGGTTAAAATTGCTTATTTCTCTGGATTTAAACATTCTTGGTAACATTTGGGATAATGTAGAAATACACAAGTCAACAAAAATATATAACATTGTTCTAGTGGCTTTTGGATATTTTAATCCAAAAATCTCATGTAGGCTAGAGGTGGGGGTTTTGAATCATCCCAGTGACTCGAATCTTTCAAAAGATTCGTTCAGTGAGACAACGGTTCGTCGAGTGAAACGAGTGTCTTCAAAGAAACCCCAGAAAGATGTTTAAGTTTTCCTCACAATTAGCCTATCATTTTCCCATTTAGTGTGTTAACTATTGATTTTACTAAATGTTTACAGCAGAAAATCCCAGGGCATATTAGTTCAGTAGCCTAATTCCAACCAATATCTTCCTTTCATTGCTCGCATGCGAATCACTATTCCGTCCACTAATTGGCTAAAGTCGACTATAAGGAGTGAATGAAAACAAGTGAGAAAATTCGGTTACACTCGTTATTTCGGTGCAATGTGGGATAGAATGAGTGCACTCAACAACGTCCACTATGGTTTCGGACACCACTACAAATCAAATAGTGCCCTATTTAAAGGTACAGGGGGCGATTTCGGATTCAGCCCATGTTCACCTGAAGGTTTAATTCAAAAACACGAACCACCACCAAGGTGTGCAAGTAAACTGTGGGGAAAATGCGCCAGTCACAGGTTTATCTTGAGGTAAAATCGTATTTGCTTAGCCTACATATTTGCATTTGAACATTATTCGATCACGTCGTATCAGATTAATTTACACCACGACGTGGAGTTTAAAACACTGCATGTAAATAAAGGCTCGGCGGGCAGGAACACCGCTCTGCATGATCATGGATACAGTATTTAGCCTATGTAGTATGGGTTACTGCAACTTTTTTAAATACTGGGCGTGGATGAGGAGTACAGGCTGGGCAGTCTTTTTTTATAAAACCAGAAAGGTTTGCAGATGCGGTGTTAAAAAACTTGCCTCTCCATCACTCTACTTCCGCATCAAACATGTTTTTAACGCGCAACATGTCCTGCCGAGCACAACACTGAAGTAAATGCCATTTGCATTGGTTTGCATGTTTTTAAATTTTTTAAAATCTGACTGGGACGCAGCAGAAGAGATCATATGGAAGGGAAACTGGACATGGATGATGTTTCTCCATCCCATCAGCATCAGCGGGGCTTGTGGAAATCCTTCCACGGCAGAGGCAAAGTCACTGGCAGCCCAAAACTGGGCAAAAAAGACAGAAAGCAAGAAAGTGGGTTTTGGATATTTAAGAAGAAACGACAAAATGGTTTGGACCGAGCGGTGTCTTCGTCACAGCCCAATCTGCACAGCGCAGAAACAGCTCTGGATGGCGGTGAGAGCGGGGGGACGCGCTGCGGCATGCCGAAGCAGAGTGACGGTACGGCGGCCACAGCTGCAGCGTCGCTCGGTGCGGAGATCCAGATGCTGAAAAGAACCGTCAGCTCCAAACCATTGGTGCAGTCTCAACATAAATCTGCTCCGCAAGGTTCCACATGCATTGATGATGCTGTGATGGATGGTAACGAAGAACAGGTCAATAAAAGTGTGGTAAGATTTGTTTTGTCACTGCAGTAATAAGTGATGGATGCAGTTTTTCATCGGATCTTATACAACTTGTCTTGACAGCTGATTAATCTACATTCACATTTGCAGATGTTTTAGAACTCACTCAATTGTTTTAAATAGAGTGAGTATCCAAAATTGGGAGACATTTTTGGTAAATTTATTATGGATAACTGAGCAGGGATTTGTGATTGCACTTCCTACAGCCCTACATGTAAATGTATTAAAACAATATTTAATGTAATTTTTATTTGAAAGTGATATACTTTCACTTTTTTTAGGTAATTTGTAAAAGTGAAACAATGAATTTAGGTCTATAGGAAATATGTTTGCTGCAATTGAAATAAAATATGGAATATATGAAAAGTGATCAATTACAGCCAGGTTTCGGCTCGGTCATATTAGCTGGTTTTTGTAACCTGATAGCTGATTTGTTACAGGTTCAACTTGATCAAGGTGTACCGGGTTAATCTGGACAACCTCAGCTTGACCGGCATGGTACAAATAGGGTAACACATAGGCAGAAATCAGTTAGCCTAGATGTTGAAGCTTGATCACATCCACCAGGATGACGTCAGAGAAACATTTTCAGAAGAACTTACATAGGATTTAAAGGGTATTTATTTGACCATGACGCTTATTTGCCTCATTTTACCCGATATCCCACTTTTGCTGAATCCACCCAAGCAACTACTTTTAATACAATCAAACAAAACCAGAAAGATTGACACAAGATTATTTTTACAGTGCAAGTCCAAATCTGGTGAACTCCTGGAATGCTCAGTGGACAATCACTTTGTTGCATGCATGTTTGTGAATATCCTTGCCCTTGTACACATATTCAACATTTGATGTATGCACACCTGAATCAGGTGTTTCTGTGCATGGCCATTTTGACATCTGTACATGCAAAGTGATGTGTTTGCATAGTCAAACTCATTTCAGATTCCCATTCACACAAGAACATGTGCCAGAACCAGCTTGTAATTTTTGGGACTGCTAAAAGTCTGCCTTTTCCCCACCCCCCTCCAAAAAAACACGCACCTTTCTACGTGGACTGTGCTAAACTAACTTGCACTATTGCTGTTTGATTGCTTCTATTGTTCTCCTCATTTGTAAATCGCTTTGGACAAAAGAGTCTGCTAAAGGATTCAATGTAAACGCACAAAGAGATTTTCTTTAAAAACCTGTAAAGTTTGGACTTGACAGTGAGTTTTTTCTACAAACTGTTAGTTTCAGTTATGTTGGCTCTGTATTTAGTTGCCTGAGGGTGTTTGCCAGGCTGGTTTGCTAGAAGAGGAACTTGTTTGAAAGTAAAGACACATGAACACATTAATAGAGGCTTGAAGCCATACAGTGTGGTTCAGTAAGGTTATCAATTCTGATCAATCTGTAGAACTGAATAACATTGGTCATTTTATTTTTATTGGTGGTCTGATGTGCATCAGATTATAGGATACTTTTTGATGAAATCTGAGAGCTTTCTGTCCCTCCTTTGACAGCTAGAGACTTTGTTTGTTTTGCAGGACGTGTTCTTTAAAATATCTGCTTTGTGTAC
Source organism: Romanogobio albipinnatus (assembly GCA_023566225.1). Classification (NCBI taxonomy): domain Eukaryota; kingdom Metazoa; phylum Chordata; class Actinopteri; order Cypriniformes; family Gobionidae; genus Romanogobio; species Romanogobio albipinnatus. The sequence continues at coordinate 40,757,004 of CM042259.1, read as the reverse complement.
CTTAGAAGAAACCAAGCTCACTTAAGACATTCTACTAACTATAGTAAGATTCCCATTCACACAAGAACATGTGCCAGAACCAGCTTGTAATTTTTGGGACTGCTAAAAGTCTGCCTTTTCCCCACCCCCCTCCAAAAAAACACGCACCTTTCTACGTGGACTGTGCTAAACTAACTTGCACTATTGCTGTTTGATTGCTTCTATTGTTCTCCTCATTTGTAAATCGCTTTGGACAAAAGAGTCTGCTAAAGGATTCAATGTAAACGCACAAAGAGATTTTCTTTAAAAACCTGTAAAGTTTGGACTTGACAGTGAGTTTTTTCTACAAACTGTTAGTTTCAGTTATGTTGGCTCTGTATTTAGTTGCCTGAGGGTGTTTGCCAGGCTGGTTTGCTAGAAGAGGAACTTGTTTGAAAGTAAAGACACATGAACACATTAATAGAGGCTTGAAGCCATACAGTGTGGTTCAGTAAGGTTATCAATTCTGATCAATCTGTAGAACTGAATAACATTGGTCATTTTATTTTTATTGGTGGTCTGATGTGCATCAGATTATAAGATCAGTAAATACAGATTTAAAGGGATAGTTCACCCAAAAATCTAAATTCTGTCATTAATTACTCACCCTCATGTCGTTCCAAACCCTTAAGACTTTCGTTCATCTTCGGAACACAAAGAAGATCTTTTTGATGAAATCTGAGAGCTTTCTGTCCCTCCTTTGACAGCTAGAGACTTTGTTTGTTTTGCAGGACGTGTTCTTTAAAATATCTGCTTTGTGTACCTTAGAAGAAACCAAGCTCACTTAAGACATTCTACTAACTATAGTAAATTTGCAACTACATGTCAACTAACTCTCATTTGAGTATTAGTAGACTGTGAGGTTAGGGTTAGTAGAATAAGTTGACATGTACTTGCAAAGATACTTCGAGTGTCTATTGGGGAATCATCAGAATAAAGTGTAGGGTATTAAAGGGACAGTTCTCTTGGACATGGACATGATTTACTCACTCTCAAGTCATCCTAGGTTTATATGACATTCTTTCAGACGAATAAAATTAGTTAGTTATATTAAAAAAAGTCCTGGCTAATCCAAGCTTTATAATAGCATTGACTTGATGGGTCGCTTTTGAAGTCCGTAAAAGTGCATCTATCCATCACATAACTGCTCCACACGGCTCCGGGGGGTTACTAAAGGCCTTCTGATGCAAAGCGATGCGTTTGTGTAAGAAAAATATCCATATTTAAAACTTTATAGACTAAAATTACTAGCTTCCGGAGGTTAGCGGTGCGCGAGTCGACTTGCGCTAAAAGAGTAACCCCCGACGCTACGTTTTGTTTTGGTCTATCCTCTGCACTTCTGCGTTCGTCAATACGCATGCGTCAAGGGTCAAGGGTTACTCTTTCGTTGTAAATCGATGCGTACGGCAATCCACCGAAAGTGTGCTATTTTAGTCTATACATTTTTTTACTTTTTACATAAAATTTTTTTTTTGTCTATACACAAACACGCCACTTCACTTCAGAAGGCCTTTATTAACCCCCCGGAGTGTAAATGTGTAATGTGTAAATTATGACAGAATTTTCATTTTTGGGTGACCTATCCCTTTAAATAATCATAATTGGAAATCTTGTCCTGAGCTATAAACAGGAGACCTCTGTTTGGTATACATAAGCTTGTCTGTATGCATGTCCGTCTCAATCCATTACACCACTGGTTTAACAGCCACCAACGGTGCAGCTGAGATTAGAGTCAGACAAACAACAAGGCCCGAAGCTGAGTTCCTCTGAACCATATAGGCTCTCTCTATACTCCATTACATGTCTGGACTTGACCAACAGTCTTGGTATGGAGCTGCCTGAGCTTTCTTTGTGATTAGATTTCTGAGGAAGGGTTCTGGGAGGTTTGAGATTTGAAAGACAGCAGCATGTCTTTTTTAAGAAGTCTGTTTTGTATTAGCGTCACTTTCCCTTCTATCCGTGACTCAAGGTCTGGCAACTGAGGCAAGCAACTCAGATCAATTCGTAGGCGTTGATTTCAGTGAGCATGTTGATAAGTTTCTTTAACTGTGTAAATTCATGGCATGTGGGAATTGTGGTTATGCTGAGTTACAGGGTTTCCAAAGTCATGGAAAACCTGGAAAAGGTAGAGAATTGCCTTGAAAAACATGGAAATTAAGTAAATCTGAGAAACTAAATAAATAAACAATAAATAAACAATTGTAGTTTTTAGTATATTAATGTTTTTTTTTATGTCCAGCTCATAGCTAATATATAAAGAGCTGTCCAAAGACACTAGAGACAAAATTGTACACCTCCACAAGGCTGGAAAGGGCTACGGGGAAATTGCCAAGCAGCTTGGTGAAAAAAGGTCCACTGTTGGTGCAATCATTAGAAAATGGAAGAAGCTAAACATGACTGTCAATCTCCCTCAGACTGGGGCTCCATGCAAGATCTCACCTCGTGGGGTCTCAATGATCCTAAGAAAGGTGAGAAATCAGCCCAGAACTACACGGGAGGAGCTGGTCAATGACCTGAAAAGAGCTGGGACCACCGTTTCCAAGGATACTGTTGGTAATACACTAAGACGTCATGGTTTGAAATCATGCATGGCACGGAAGGTTCCCCTGCTTAAACCAGCACATGTCAAGGCCAATCTTAAGTTTGCCAATGACCATTTGGATGATCCAGAGGAGTCATGGGAGAAAGTCATGTGGTCAGATGAGACCAAAATATAACTTTTTGGTCATAATTTCCACTAAACGTGTTTGGAGGAAGAAAAATGATGAGTACCATCCCAAGAACACCATCCCTACTGTGAAGCATGGGGGTGGTAGCATCATGCTTTGGGGGTGTTTTTCTGCCCATGGGACAGGGCGACTGCACTGTATTAAGGAGAGGATGACCGGGGCCATGTATTGCGAGATTTTGGGGAACAACCTCCTTCCCTCAGTTAGAGCATTGAAGATGAGTTGAGCTGGGTCTTCCAACATGACAATGATCCGAAGCACACAGCCAGGATAACCAAGGAGTGTCTCTGTAAGAAGCATATCAAGGTTCTGGCGTGGCCTAGCCAGTCTCCAGACCTAAACCCAATAGAGAATCTTTGGAGGGAGCTCAAACTCCGTGTTTCTCAGCGACAGGCCAGAAACCTGACTGATCTAGAGAAGATCTGTGTGGAGTAGTGGGCCAAAATCCCTCCTGCAGTGTGTGCAAACCTGGTGAAAAACTACAGGAATCGTTTGACCTCTGTAATTGCAAACAAAGGCTACTGTACCAAATATTAACATTGATTTTCTCAGGTGTTCAAATACTTATTTGCAGCTGTATCATACAAATAAATAGTTAAAAAATCATACATTGTGATTTCTTGTTTTTTTTTTTTTTAGATTTCGTCTCTCACAGTGGACATGCACCTACGATGACAATTTCAGACCCCTCCATGATTTCTAAGTGGGAGAACTTGCAAAATAGCCGGGTGTTCAAATACTTATTTTCCTCACTGTATATATCTATCTATCTATCAGCTAGAATTCTGACCCTCAAAGACCTGTTAGCCTGCCTTTAAAATGTCCACATCCACTCCATTTATTATCCTAAATTAGATGCACCTGTTTGAGGTCGTTAGCTGCATAAAGACACCTGTCCACCCCATACAATCAGTAAGAATCCAACTACTAACATGGCCAAGACCAAAGAGCTGTTCAAAGACACTAGAGACAAATTTTTTTTTAGATTATGTCTCTCACAGTGGACATGCACCTACAATGACAATTTCAGACCCCTCCATGATTTCTAAGTGGGAGAACTTGCAAAATAGCAGGGTGTTCAAATACTTATTTTCCTCACTGTATATACACACATTATTTTTCCTTTTTTTTTAAAGGGGTCATGAATTGAGAAATCAACTTTCCCTTGAGCTTTTGATATATAAAAGGTCATGGTAATATAATATCCTGTAAGTTTCAGAGCTGAAAACTTCCTTGTTAGTCAAAGAAAAGCTTTTATTGACACCAGGCCCAGCAAACGATCGATTTCAGAATATGCCACACCTTGACGTCATCGTATGCTGAAACGGAAAACTCAACAGAAAAAGAACAATGCCTGATTCTGTAGCCCCGCCCACCATCTCATGACATAGGCCTACATAGAGCTAAACCGCATCGAATTACTAAGCAATAAACATGCTGCATAAGCTTCATTCGGATTACAATATTATGAATGCGTGGATGAACTTTATTTTTAATGAATATCCAGCACATGTGGGGAAGACATTGCACGTCTGTTCCTTCATTTAACCACGGATTTGTTTGTAAACAAGAGACTGGATTTGCAGACAGGATGAGATTAACCACACTTATGTGAGTAAAAATTTTTTTTATATGTGATATAGTATTGCATTGTTACAGATTGTATTGATTATGTGTACATAACTGAACATACCTTAGCACGCTGTCAAAGGCTGAAGAATACTTAATTTGTGGTGTTGTTCAGTCCCTCCAGAAAAACGCGATTATGCGATCGCATGATTTAATGCATAATCAGCCAAAGTCCGCATATTTATGCGGGAGCTGCATTTTTTCAAATACGCCGCACTTTCGCCGCATAAATTGCCTATTTCCATGTGCAAAATATGCGGGGCTAGCATGATTTCCCTGCATTTTCGTTGCAAAAAAGTCATATATATATTAGCAGAAAGTTGAAAAATGTTTGTTTACTTCACACAAGAGCCGCCATTTCCCCCTGTTGCCATGGGAACGTTTTGAAGTGACGTAATTACCCGACGCGAACGTCATCGAAAAGCTGCAAACCCCGTGGAGAAACATAGATATCGGTGAAACCATGATGAAGCACACAAATTCCCATTTGCCAACAAAAATAACAGCAAAAGACCGCGCAAAGCAGTTTCCCGGTGTGTTGACCGATTTCAAAACACAGCATCATGAAGCTTCGAAGCGTTATGAATCAGTGAGTCGATTCAGCGGTTCGGAGTGTTATGAATTAGTGAGTCGATTCAGCAGTTCGGAGCATTATGAATCAGTGAGTCGAACCAGCGGTTCGGGGCGTTATGAATTAGTGAGTCGATTCAGCGGTTCGGAGCATTATGAATCAGTGAGTAGATTCAGCGGTTTGGATCGCCAAAGTCACGTATTTCAGCAGTTTGACACGCGATCCGAATCATGAATCGACTCGCTGATTCATAACGCTTCGAAGCTTCATGATGCTGTTATTTTTAAATAGGTCATCACTATATAATTCGTTATTTAGGTTTTATCACAAAAACTATTCTGGTCGCTTCATAAAGTTATTGTAGAACCACTATAGTGAGATGGACTTTGTAACGACGTCTTTAGTACCTTTTATGGGTCTTGAGAGTACACAGTGCATTGTGCCAATGGAGGCCTTTCTGAGCCATCGGATTTCAACTAAAATATCTTAATTTGTGTTCTGAAGATGAACGGAGGTCTTACGGGTGTCCAACGACATGAGGGGAAGACATTAATGACAGAATTTTCATTTTTGGGTGAACTAACCCTTTAAGGGATTGCACTTTGTGCATTGGAAGCACTCAAATGTCTGTTTTGTAAAGCTACCTCAGTAAAACAGGAAGTTATTTATTCATTTTTTCAGAAGTTGTAGCATATTCCTTTTGTAAAGCTACAGAACTTGTTTGACTCAATGTTTTGTAAATTTTAGCCATTATTAAGGTCTTCAATAAAACAAGATGAGAACTTAAATATGCCCAGCACTTTTTGTCATGTAGTGCTTTTTTTTCAAACCGCAGTTTTTGCAAGTTCCCGCAATTTTATCGCATAAAATTGCATAAATATCCCGCATTTTCCATCGCATTTTTTAAGAAAACGTGCCGCATAATCAAGGATTTTTGCCCGCAACAATCACAAAAAAAAGCCGCATTTTGCTGGAAGGACTGGTTGTTGGTTCATTGCGATTCGGGATCAGACTTGGACATGTATGGGACAGTGCTCGCAAAGCCCAACGTCCCGGGGCTATGTGTTTTTCAGACGGCTACCAAAACGTAAGCCCGGCCTGCGGACGGGCTATATTAAATAGTGAAATAACATTCCTTTCTTGATGTGCGTTGTTCACTCTCTTGACTTGATATTTGAAGGGCGCACGCGGTTATATTCACCATCGGGCGGGCCAAGTAACGTAAAAAAAAAAAAAACATTCCAAACAATTGCGGGTGGATGAGAGATGAATCATTGTGTTTGTTTGATAAAGACATTTTGCAAGCCCTGAGGGCGATTCATTCCGGTTGCCGTTTCCCCACCGGGGAGCTGAAGCTCATTAAATATGCAAAGCTTATCCAATCATAGCCGTGGGTGTTTACTTCCAAGTCTTCTGTTCGGCACGCCCATAAAAACGAACGTTTCTTGAGAGAGCCTCAAAACCAGGGTAGAATATATAGCCTATTACTTATTCATTATGATGTTGTTGAATGTAAAAACCACACAAACGTCATAAGTTGACCTCAGACAACAGTATATATAAAAATACAAATAAAAGCCACTTCATGACCCATGATTTAATCACAAATGACTGGAAAAGCTATGAAATCAAGAAAAAGTTAAGATTAAAATGTTTTTTTGTTTTGTTGTTGCTCTGATACAGTGGTTACACCACTTTAAGGTTAGTATGACAGTGACAGTGTGTTGGTTGAGTATCATAGCCTCAACTACAAACAGGTAATGTTCACTGACATTAGTGTCTGACTGCTTAGGGCTTAAATGCTACATATCAGACACGCATGGAAACAACATAAACAGATCACGTTTCCTGTCTTACAAAATTACACCAAATTACAAGTGCATTTTGCACACATCCCCTGAGTCCTCTTTAATGGACCTCAGACTTTCCATGTTTAAAGACTGCTTTTCAAACAGGAAGTGGCTCTGTAACTTTTACCACCACGCTGTCAACCGCTACATCTTCCTGTTAAACCCCTTGCCAAGTTATTTTGAAACATTTACTCTTGCCTAATATCAATCATCATGACTACAGAGGTTTCTAGTATCCAACTGTATCCGTATCCCATTGCGCTAATGCATATTTGCATAAAGGACGGATGCTGTCGCTCATGTTGAATGATTTCTGGTTGCTTTGTTGCTCGAAAGACAGTTTTGTTGTGTCTTAATTATTAAAATAAATTGTATTTGGGCTGTCACGCTCATACCATTTCTACTTTATGGAGAAAGAGGGATCTTACTATGAGATTTTGATTCATAGGCACAATCAACATGAGCTAGTACAAATCGCAATAAAGGTTTTCAGTGCAGCGGTTGATGTGTCTCCTTTGGAGACCTGCTTTTGTAATTACCTCACAGTGGATGTGAAACAACAGGTGTCTTTTCTTACAGAGATACTCAGTACAGAACAGAGAAAGGTGAATTAATCTTAGATCTTATAGGGGAGGAACTAGGGCTGAACGATTACTCAAAATGCTCTGAGTTTTGGTAATTTATAACATGCATTTGGGAACTCAACATGCACTTGTTATGAGACCAAACTTGTTATGAGAAGCGCTTATAAACCAGCTTTTGTCAACAAAAGAGCTTTAAAGGGAGTTCACCCCCAAAATGTTGTCATTAATTTCTCACCCTCATGTCGTTCCAAACCTGTAAGACTTTCGTTCATCTTCGGAACACAAATGAAGATCTTTTTTAAAGAGCTTTTTGTCCCTCCATTGACAGTTACGCAACTACAGCTTTGATGCTGTTTAGTCCAAATTTTCTGAAGAGACTCGATCGCTGTATATGATGAACAGATTGAATTTAGGTTTTTATTCATATTTAAACATTCAACTCACACATCAGTTGTAGTAAATGGAAGCTCAAGCATGTTCGCTTGATGTGCAAGAACCAATGAGGTTCATTCTCATGTTACGTAGGACGTTTGAGCTTCAGCAAGAACCAATGAGGTTCATTCTCGTGTTAAGCAGCACGTTTGAGCTTCTGCAAGAACCAATGAGGTTCATTCTCGTGTTACGCAGCACGTTTGAGCTTCTGCAAGAACCAATGAGGTTCATTCTCGTGTTACGCAGCACGTTTGAGCTTCCTCAAGAACCAATGAGGTTCATTCTTGTGTTATGTAGGACATTTGAGCTTCAGCAAGAACCAATGAGGTTCGTTCTTGTGTTACACAGCACGTTTGAGCTTCATTAAGAACCAATGAGGTTCATTCTCATGTTTCACAGCACGTTTGAGCTTCTGCAAGAACCAATGAGGTTCATTCTTGTGTTATGTAGGACATTTGAGCTTCTGCAAGAACCAATGAGGTTCATTCTTGTGTTATGCAGGACATTTGAGCTTCAGCAAGAACCAATGAGGTTCATTCTTGTGTTATGCAGCACGTTTGAGCTTCCTCAAGAACCAATGAGGTTAATTCTTGTGTTACGCAGCACGTTTGAGCTTCAGCAAGAACCAATGAGGTTCATTCTTGTGTTACGCAGCACGTTTGAGTTTCCTCAAGAACCAATGAGGTTCATTCTCATGTTACACAGCACGTTTGAGCTTCTGAAGAACCAATGAGGTTAATTCTTGTTATGCAGCACGTTTGAGCTTCCTCAAGAGCTATTGAGGTTTGTTCTCATGCGTCAAGCAAGTTCAGTTGAGCTTTTGTTTATGTTCGCTGACCAATGTTTAAATGTGAATAAAAGCCTAAATTAAATCTGTTCATCATATAAAGCGACGAGTCTCTTCATAAAAAAATGGACTAAACCTCTCAATTCATATGGATTAGTTTTACAATCTCTTTATGAACTTTTTGAAGCATCAAAGTGGTAGTTGTGTGTCAATGGAGGGACAGAAAGCTTTCAGATTTCATCAAAAAATAATGACATGAGGGTAAGTGTGACAGAATTTTCATTTTTGGGTGAACTATGCCTGTAGACCTGCAGTTCAAAATCAGAATTTGTATCTAAAAATCACAATACGATTTTCTTTTCTTTTTTTTTACCCAAATTGTGCATCTCTAGGTGAAACCAATATAATTTATTAAAAGTTTTAGGTGTGAGTTTGGTTCAAGACTGACCAATTATTTGACCAATCAGTTTGTCTGACTAATAAGCAGATGAGGAGACAAAACCTGTCATTGGAATTCTGTTTGGTGATGCTAGTGGAGCAGTAATATAACTGAGATGTTATCCCAGATATTGTTGTCTTTTGAAATGCAGGAAGATAAATATTGGATTTTCTAAATGTAAATTAGTCATCAGATCATCCTTATCATCACAAACATGGCACCAGGATGTTATTAGGGGAGTCCCCATCTAATAAAAATATTCTATATCCTTATTTGCGGCAATCCTGTTAATAAACAGGATGTTAAATAGGCCCTTCAGGCCCACAATGCAAATCACCTGCTTTCAGATGACACTGCAAACACATTTAGTGTGTGACGGAAATTTGTTTTTGACCTCATCTTTCGCTTAAGGGTGAAAAGGGGAAGTAGAACTTTCACTTTGTGTAGCGTTTGTCAAATAGTGCCTCTGTGTTTATGTGACATAATTAGTGGCACCGTGTTATTTCAAAGACCTGAGATATTAAACTTTGTTACGTAACTCGTTCCGCACCATGAGAAGAGGTGTGGTAATACTTTTCTAAGAAATCAGACTTGCAGTTTTTACTCTATGACTTATTGATCTAACCCCATGTCTATAGACCAGAATATCACTTGTAACTATCACTCTTTTAACCTGGGCCAGTAAACAACTACCCAAGCAACACTTTAGCAACCACATTAGACACACCATGGCAACACATTAGCAACCACATACTGTAGAACACACCCTAGCAACCACATAGAACACCCAGAACACTATAGTTTTCAAATATATATATTTTTTACTTTTAAAGGGATCCCCTGGTGTTAAGACGTGTATGGCTTAATTTAACATAAATGATGTCTGTAACGGAGTATGTAGGTTCAGGGAAGAAGGAGGCGGGAACCGGCGAACAATAAACAACAAACTTTAATAAAATAAATGAACAAAGTGAAAGTAAAAGCGGCAGCCCCTCACGGACGACTGCCGCGCACATACATAAATAAAACACAAATTAAAATCCAGGCCTGGATGCAGCAGGTTTTGCTGTCTTCAAGGACACAATGATAGTAGTTTATGAAACCACAACTTCTCAGACCAAACCCTTAACCACTAGGCTACACCAGAGGAAACAACACATTACTTATTCTGGAACTCCAATAGGCTGTTTTAAGCACTGTCAGATGTGTGAAGTTGACATCACACACACAGTGCTTCACTTCCTAAGCAAATATAAGCCACTGACAGCAAACAGCTAGTTTAGTCTCTTGTGACTCTCGCATGTTAGTTTAATTGCAGCTTAATCTGTTCAAGAACTGCCAACTTAGACAGGATGAGACCATCTTACTGACATATAAAGTGACCACACAAAATACAACACAGAATATGTGTTGTGAAAATACACACACAAATGTGGTACTTTAGTAAACACATTAATGTGTACTTTTTGTACACATCTAACACAACTGTGTGTTATAGATGTATTTATTTTTTACTATAAAATATTGAAAAAGATAGATTATAATACAATATGTGCACTTATGAAATCACACTGAAGCATTGAATACTGTAAAGAGATTCACAAAAATTAAATAAATTCACAAATAAATAGAATGAGATCCACAAATATATGCAGGAGTTTCACAAAAATGAATTAGATTCACAAATAAATACAATGACATTTGTGAATAAAAAAAATATCCACACATATGTTTTTATGTCACAAACACAACTCTGCCTTGCATTCATTTGTCAATCGCTTCCTGTGCATTTGTCAATCGCTTCCTCTGCATTGGTGGATCTCTTCTTGCACATTTGTAAATCGCAGCACAGCGCGTGGATTTTGAAACATTTCTAGCGTCTACACTCACACAAATCCACTAGACTCCACCCACCGTCTACTTAAGCCAATCAGATAACGGCCATATTGTGCTGACCAATCGTAGCACATTCTCGCTCCAACCAATCACGTTTTGGCCAGAGCCGTTGAAAAACCACTCCCATAGACTTAATGCGTATAAGTAAAGCGTGTCATGGAGTGACCAATAATAGTTCCAGCATTGAACCCCATTCATTTCAGTGTAGGCTATCTCAAGCACACTCCTGGCAAATTGACGAAATTACTGCATATTTTGAGATTTTATGGCATTAGTTGACCTCTCAGGAATATTGATAGAAGATGTATTTTATGAAGCACGTTAGAGTTAATGTTTCGTGTTATATAATATATCGTTAGACTCTGCTGCAACAGCTACTACAGGGAGTGCAGAATTATTAGGCAAATGAGTATTTTGACCACATCATCCTCGTTATGCATGTTGTCTTACTCCAAGCTGTATAGGCTGGAAAGCCTACTACCAATTAAGCATATTAGGTGATGTGCATCTCTGTAATGAGAAGGGGTGTGGTCTAATGACATCAACACCCTATATCAGGTGTGCATAATTATTAGGCAACTTCCTTTCCTTTGGCAAAATGGGTCAAAAGAAGGACTTGACAGGCTCAGAAAAGTCAAAAATAGTGAGATATATTGCAGAGGGATGCAGCAGTCTTAAAATAGCCAAGCTTCTGAAGCGTGATCATCGAACAATCAAGCGTTTCATTCAAAATAGTCAACAGGGTCGCAAGAAGCGTGTGGAAAAACCAAGGCGCAAAATAACTGCCTGTGAACTGAGAAAAGTCAAGCGTGCAGCTGCCAAGATGCCACTTGCCACCAGTTTGGCCATATTTCAGAGCTGCAACATCACTGGAGTGCCCAAAAGCACAAGGTGTGCAATACTCAGAGACATGGCCAAGGTAAGAAAGGCAGAAAGTCGACCACCACTGAACAAGACACACAAGCTGAAACGTCAAGACTGGGCCAAGAACTATCTCAAGACTGATTTTTCTAAGGTTTTATGGACTGATGAAATGAGAGTGAGTCTTGATGGGCCAGATGGATGGGCCCGTGGCTGGATTGGTAAAGGGCAGAGAGCTCCAGTCCGACTCAGACGCCAGCAAGGTGGAGGTGGAGTACTGGTTTGGGCTGGTATCATCAAAGATGAGCTTGTGGGGCCTTTTCGGGTTGAGGATGGAGTCAAGCTCAACTCCCAGTCCTACTGCCAGTTTCTGGAAGACACCTTCTTCAAGCAGTGGTACAGGAAGAAGTCTGCATCCTTCAAGAAAAACATGATTTTCATGCAGGACAATGCTCCATCACACGCGTCCAAGTACTCCACAGCGTGGCTGGCAAGAAAGGGTATAAAAGAAGAAAATCTAATGATATGGCCTCCTTGTTCACCTGATCTGAACCCCATTGAGAACCTGTGGTCCATCATCAAATGTGCGATTTACAAGGAGGGAAAACAGTACACCTCTCTGAACAGTGTCTGGGAGGCTGTGGTTGCTGCTGCACGCAATGTTGATGGTGAACAGATCAAAACACTGACAGAATCCATGGATGGCAGGCTTTTTGAGTCACTGATTTATTGGCTATATTGGTCACTGATTTGTTTTTGTTTGGTTTTTGAATGTCAGAAATGTATATTTGTGAATGTTGAGAGGTTATATTGGTTTCACTGGTAAAAATAAATAATTGAAATGGGTATAAATTTGTTTTTTGTTAAGTTGCCTAATAATTATGCACAGTAATAGTCACCTGCACACACAGATATCCCCCTAAAATAGCTAAAACTAAAAACCACTTCCAAAAATATTCAGCTTTGATATTAATGAGTTTTTTGTGTTCATTGACAACATGGTTGTTGTTTAATTATTAATGTTGTAAAATTAATCCTCAAAAATACAACTTGCCTAATAATTCTGCACTCCCTGTATATCCAGATGCTACCTGTCATTTCAACAGTTTTTAGATTATCTGAAATCTTTCTGTCAAAAGCGTTTCTATGAGAGCTCCGTGAACCACGTGACCGCACGCGCCGCCGGGAGATGAGAGCAGGTCGCACCTCTGTTTTTCAACGCCTCTGGCTTTAACTGTTACACATTAGTGCCACAACGCTATTTATTGTTTGAATTTCGTATTAAAACTTGAAAAAATGTAAACGCTTAGACTTTGTTTCATATCAAAAGCAGGTTTGGTAATTTGAGAGCGAGAGACGTGCGTGAGTGACAGAGAGACGGAGGGAGAGCAGGGAAAGGAAATGCAGCTGAACGTTTTAAATGGCGTTAAAAAATTAGTCGATGTGTGGGAACCACTGCGATTGATTGGTTGTTATTTTCAACAAAAATGCCCGTGATTGACTACAATACTCAACGCTGTAAAATCATGTCGTACTGTCATGTGACCCAAATAAAATGACCAGATCACTCAAAAAAAAAACAAAAAAAGATTAACGTTGTCTTTTCTTTATCTCTCCCCAGAATAAAATGCTACTGTAAAGCCTAATCGAAGTCAATGCACATATTGTGTTAATATTTGCCAGAAATCGCTGCAAATTTCACGAGTTCACACTTACATATAATTTATGGAGAGTAGTTTAAATGCGTATTTGGCGTGCTGTCCGGGGGGAGGGCTTCGAGCTCGGAATATGGCCCGAACCCAAAGTACCCCCCCCCGTGAATGTAAGTGGTTGATGAATAAAAGTGTGGAGAAGGGGTGGTGGAGGGATGCTGGCAAACAGTCAATGAACAGAGGTAAGACTGCTGCGTGTATATATACCTCTTATTGATGATTAGCTGATTGCTCTCCACCTGTGTCAATTATCTGAACGTACTCCTCCCGAACTTTGTTTATAAAACATCATACAGTGAAAAAGCTGTCTATCCTGCTTAATCCTATTCAAACAGATTGACAGCGCGGAGTTGTTTAGAACTATTGAGAGCTCTGTGGCTCTAGTCAGCACAATATGGTCGTTATCTGATTGGCTTAAGTAGACGGTGGGTGGAGTCTACTTATTTGTAGATTTGTGTGAGTGTAGAAGCTAGAAATGTTTCAAAATCCACGCGCTGTGCTGTGATTTACAAATGTGCCAATGCAGAGGAAGCGATTCACAAATGCACAGGAAGCGATTGACAAATGAATGCAAGGCAGAGTTGTGTTTGTGACATAAAAACATATGTGTGGATATTTTTTTATTCACAAATGTCATTGTATTTATTTGTGAATCTTATTCATTTTTGTGAAACTCCTGCATATATTTGTGGATCTCATTCTATTTATTTGTGAATCTATTTACATTTATTTGTGGATAATAATCTTTTTGTTTGGAATAACGCAACAAATCTGCCCCCATTTAAAATGCTTTATTCACATTTGCAACATGACAAATGAATCCAATTGTAAAAGTTGTCACAGCCTGTTGAGTATTTGCAACAGAAAATATGCCTTTTATATAAACATGTACTACTAAATGTTTTACTCAGTAATTGTGTAAACAGTTGAACACAATATTTACACAACATGTGTTACGAATCCTTTTACACATATTTTGTGTTAATTTTTAAGAGTGTACAACTGATAAGATGAAGTTATGAAGCGTGACGCAACAAAGTGGAAGCTCATGCCACTAATAGACATCTCCACAAAAGATTCAACAGCTAATACTGAAGAAAATGAGTGCTGACATTGTCAAAAGAATCCCAAAAGCATGCACAAAGTAACTGTATTTTAACCATTGAATGTGTTCTTCTGATTAGCTGTGATTGTGCCACATTGCACAGCATTTTTGCTTTCATTGTGGGCAGATAATTTACTTGCTGGAAACTTGTCAACTTGCAACATGCCATTACACAACACTGCTACAAGTTCTATATAAGAGGCAAAAATGTGACTTAAACAAGAAAATGTGTTGTTAAATTAGAATAGAATAGAAAGCATTTCACTTGGTCTGTAAAATAAGACAAGCTCAATCTTGCTGGTTTTATAGCACCAGTTTATCAGTTCTTAGCATCTTGCAACATCCTGTCATATTTTCAATCATAAATTGCCAGTCCAGGCATAACGCTTCTATTAGTATAGTAGCTTATAATCACTTTTGAGTAAGTAAAACTCTCACATTATATAAGGTTTGGCATTAATGGTTTTGTACACACTGTGTTTGTGGAGGTCATATGATATGTGCTCTAAAGTTTTTGGGACAATGTCTGTTTTCTTCAGGGCATTAATGCAGCTGGTAACGGTGGCACACAGACTCTAATGCCCATTTCAGCAATGTACCAGTTGGACATTGTGCTGAAAAAAGGAAACAACCTTGCAATTCGAGACAGAGGCGGTAAGACCTGCATCTTCTATGCTCATGTTGTTATGTTATTGTGCATATGTGATCACTGTCAGGAAAATGTGGTTTACTTTGTATTTATGCTTTTTAGAGCCAATGTTCAATAGTTGTTTAATCAGTATGTTGCAATCAAAATGTTGTGTTTCAGGAACAAGTGACCCATATGTGAAGTTCAAAATAGCCGGTAAAGAAGTTTTCCGCAGTAAAATCATACACAAGAATCTTAACCCGGTTTGGGACGAGCGCGTTTGCCTGATAGTGGACAATTTACAAGAGCCTCTATATATTAAGGTAATAATGCAGCTTTTATTGCTTAATGCTGATGGATTAACCATTATGTTGATGTTTTTTAGATGCTTGTTTAGAGCATAGTGTAGTTCAAATCCTGAAGGAATGACTTTTATGAGCCGATTCGTTTTAGTGAATTAAAAACATACTGCTTAAACAGTGTTTTCCAAAACCTGAATTAATGATTCTTATGAGACGTTCCGTTTTAATGAATCAAAAACATACTGCACGACTGATGTAGTTTGATTCCCGAATGAATGACTCTTATTAGGCGGTTCATTTTAGTGAATCAAAAACCTACTGTGAGACCGGTCCAGTCTGATTCCCGAATGAATGATTCTTATGAGGCAAATAATTTTAATTAATCAAAAACATACTGCATAACTGATGTAGTTTGATTCCCGCATCAATGACTCTTATGAGGTGGTTCATTTTAGTGAATCAAAAACATACTGCATAACTGATGTAGTTTGATTCCCGCATCAATGACTCTTATGAGGTGGTTCATTTTAGTGAATCAAAAACATACTGCATGTCTGATGTAGTTTGATTCCCGCATCAATGACTCTTATGAGGTGGTTCATTTTAGTGAATCAAAAACATACTGCATGACTGATGTAGTTTGATTCCCGAATCAATGACTCTTATGAGGTGGTTCATTTTAGTGAATCACAAACATACTGCATGACTGATGTAGTTTGATTCACAAATCAATGACTCTTATGAGGTGGTTCATTTTAGTGAATCAAAAACATACTGCATGACTGATGTAGTTTGATTCCCGAATCAATGATTCTTACGAGATGTTTGTTTTACTGATTCAAAAACATACTGCATAATTGATGTAGTTTGATTCCCGCATCAATGACTCTTATGAGGTGGTTCATTTTAGTGAATCAAAAACATACTGCATGAATGATGTAGTTTGATTCCCGAATCAATGACTCTTATGAGGTGGTTCATTTTAGTGAATCAAAAACATACTGCATGTCTGATGTAGTTTGATTCCCAAATCAATGACTCTTATGAGGTGGTTCATTTTAGTGAATCAAAAACATACTGCATGTCTGATGTAGTTTGATTCCCGAATCAATGACTCTTATGAGGTGGTTAATTTTAGTGAATCAAAAACATACTGCATAACTGATGTAGTTTGATTCCCGCATCAATGACTCTTATGAGGTGGTTAATTTTAGTGAATCAAAAACATACTGCATGTCTGATGTAGTTTGATTCCCAAATCAATGACTCTTATGAGGTGGTTCATTTTAGTGAATCAAAAACATACTGCATGACTGATGTAGTTTGATTCCCGCATCAATGACTCTTATGAGGTGGTTCATTTTAGTGAATCAAAAACATACTGCATGACTGATGTAGTTTGATTCCCAAATCAATGACTCTTATGAGGTGGTTCATTCATTTTAGTGAATCACAAACATACTGCATGACTGGTGTAGTTTGATTCCCGCATCAATGACTCTTATGAGGTGGTTCATTTAGTGAATCACAAACATACTGCATGACTGGTGTAGTTTGATTCCCGAATCAATGACTCTTATGAGGTGGTTCATTTTAGTGAATCAAAAACATACTGCATGACTGATGTAGTTTGATTCCCGCATCAATGACTCTTATGAGGTGGTTAATTTTAGTGAATCAAAAACATACTGCATGTCTGATGTAGTTTGATTCCCAAATCAATGACTCTTATGAGGTGGTTCATTTTAGTGAATCAAAAACATACTGCATGTCTGATGTAGTTTGATTCCCAAATCAATGACTCTTATGAGGTGGTTCATTTTAGTGAATCAAAAACATACTGCATGACTGATGTAGTTTGATTCCCGCATCAATGACTCTTATGAGGTGGTTCATTTTAGTGAATCAAAAACATACTGCATGTCTGATGTAGTTTGATTCCCAAATCAATGACTCTTATGAGGTGGTTCATTTTAGTGAATCACAAACATACTGCATGACTGGTGTAGTTTGATTCCCGCATCAATGACTCTTATGAGGTGGTTCATTTAGTGAATCACAAACATACTGCATGACTGGTGTAGTTTGATTCCCGAATCAATGACTCTTATGAGGTGGTTCATTTTAGTGAATCAAAAACCTAGTGCTTCACCAGTGCAGACCGATTCTCGAATAAATGACTCTTTTAAGGCGGTTCTTTTTTAGTGAATCAAAAACATACTACTGGTGTAGTCCAGCTCCCGAACAAATGAGTTTTATGAGCCGGTTTGTTTTAGTGAGTCAAAAACACTGTTCACATTCTTGAACATATGACTTTCATGAGCTGGTTCTTTTTAATAAATCAAAAATATTACTATGTGACTTATTTTTAATCAATTGAAAACAGTTATCAATCAATCAGAGGAGTTATCAAATTAATCCGACTCACTTATTGAACGGCAAGTTATAAATTGGATTGCATTTATGCTGAAAACTCATTAAAAAGTTGTTAACAGCTTCTTTTGAAATCTAGAATGATCTCTGATACTGTATTTCTTCCTTTTAAGAATTTTCCCTTTTGCAATCTTTTTTAGGTGTTTGACTATGATTTTGGCCTTCAAGATGATTTCATGGGCTCAGCTCACCTGTACCTTGAGCCTCTGGAGCATCTGAGGTATCATATCTTCATTATTACTGCGCAATTATTGTATGTAATTATAAATTACTGCGTAATTGTCACCCATTATTATTTTACTGCATGACTGAAAAATAGGAATAGAAGTATTTGGCTGGTCATGGGCGGCCACAACGTGAGTGGCCATCGTCAAACAGATTGATCAAAAGTGCAATGCTTTTCTTTAGGTGTTAAACTATAAATCTACTTATAATGGTGCTCATATTTTTGTCCATGTTGTTGTCACAGACCTCTAGATGTTCGGTTGGACCTTCAAGATCCTCACTGCGCTGATCAGGACCTGGGCTCTCTGGAGCTGGTGGTCACACTGTTCCCAAGAAGTACAGAGGACAGAGAGGCTCTCCGACAGGTGGTAAGACTCATTTGGCAGATTATTATTGTTTTATACTTGTAAATGTTGAAGAAGATGAAATCTGCCAGCAAACTCTCAACATGCATCCAGAAAGACTTCGACACATTTTTCAAACCTCACATTTGTTTCACACTTTTCCTCTCTGTAGAAACTATTTCTAGCTCTCAGGAAGATACAAAAAATAAATCAATCAACAAGATAAAGCGATTATTGTGCCATATGCCATTCCTTTCCTTTTCTGTGTGTTTTCCTTTTGCCCCTTCTTAAATATTATCCAGTCTGACTTTCTGTTACATACCTACGTAACAATGTAACAAATTTGCATTAACGTCTACTTTGCCCTGCCCTCAAACACAGTAGTTTTGTAGCTGAGACTGGAAGAGTTTGGTTCATGTTGTCGAAATGTCGAGAAGACGCCGTTTTTTGTGCTGTGAAAGCAAATCTGCTTTACACACACTTCCAAAAGAGGAGGACTCAGGCTGGAATTGATATAGAAAAACTGACGCCATTGTTACTGTTCGTATCACTCACTGTGTATCAAGTGCTGAGGAAGATCTGGAGCTGAAATTCAGATATGGTAATGGGTGTTTCATTTCCAACACGCACTGTAAGTGTTAGACCAATCGCAACAGACTGGGCCGTCTGACCAATAAGGCCAGAGTAGACCAATCGCAACAGACTGGGCCGTCTGACCAATAAGGCCAGAGTAGACCAATCGCAACAGACTGGGCCATCTGACCAATACGGCCAGAGTAGACCAATCGCAACAGACTGGGCTGTCTGACCAATACGGCCAGAGTAGACCAATCGCAACAGACTGGGCCGTCTGACCAATAAGGCCAGAGTAGACCAATCGCAACAGACTGGGCCGTCTGACCAATCAGAGCAGAGTAGACCAATCACAACAGACTGGACCATCTGACCAATCAGAGCAGAGACGACCAATCACAACAGACTGGGCCATGCTTGATATTAAAAAGAGTTATTAAAAGTGCATCAAGCTGCAAAAGAGAATGTGTTCTGTTCCTCAAGCCTGGTTTATACTCACTGCATCTGCGAGTTCACTTGGTTGCACGCTATAAAAATGACGTCAATGCAGATTTGGATTTCGGTCATATCGCCAACTCCTAATTTTGTTAAATAATTGTGATTGCAATATAAACCAAAATAATTATGATTATGATTTTTGCCATAATCGAGCAATCCAAGCATCTTGTTTTAGGAAACATGATTTCTTCAACAGAGGCACTCAATTCAATAGTTTGGGGTCAGTACATTTTTCATACATACTTTTATTCAGCAATGATGCATTAAATAAATCAATAACATTAATGACATTTATAATGCTACACATGTTTTCTATTTGAAATAAATGTTGTTCTTTTGAACGTTCTATTCATCAAAGAATCCTGAATTTTTTTCAACATTGTTTTAACGAATCAAAAACATACTGCACGACTGATGTAGTTTGATTCCCAAATCAATGACTCTTATGAGGTGGAAAATTCAGCTTTGATCACAGGAATAAATTACATTTTAAAATATATTAAAATTGAAAACTGTTATTTAAAATTTTACTAATATTTCACAATATGTACTGTAATTTTGATCCAATAAATGCAGTCTTGAGAATAAGAGACTTAAAAAAAAAAAAAAAATCTTACCGACCCCAATTTTTTAAACGGTGGTCTATATACTGCCTTCTATTTTGCCAAATACTAGTGTACTACATTCTACTACGCTGCATTTAATTCTCAATATCCAGTTAAAATTGTTATTTTGTATTTTTAATCCATTTTAAGTCAAGTCAAGCATTGTGGAATACAGTATCAAAAATTGCATACTGTGTACAGTCTGCAAAATTATTTAAAGGGATAGTTCACCCAAAAATGAAAATTAGCCCTTTGATTTGAATGATTTACTCACCCTCAAGTCATCCTAGGTGTGTATGACATTCTTCTTTCAGACGAATAAAATCGAAGTTATATTGAAAAAGTCCAGGTTAATCCAAGCTTTATAATAGCATTGACTTGATGGTTCGCATTTGAAATCCATAAAAGTGCATCTATCCATCATATAACTGCTCCACACGGCTCCGGGGGGTTAATAAAGGCCTTCTGAGGTGAAGTGGCACGTTTGTGTAAGAAAAATATCCATATTTAAAAGTTTATAGACTAAAATAATTAGCTTCCGGTGGTCAGCGTTACGCAAGTCGACTTGCGCTAAAAGAGTAACCCCCGACGTGATGTACAGGAGCATCGCAAGCTTTGACGTCTCCAGTGGATAGGGCTAGGCAACAAACTCACGCCCCTCCTCTAACTACTTTTTGTTTTGCGATATATTGTCCCAGAAATAATTGTGATAAACTATATTATTGTAATTTTAAGACTATTTTATGCCACTGAATATATAATACTAATATAACAGCATAATAATGCAAGTAGACCTACACACTTTCAAATGACAACCTTTTAATTCTTTAGATCATGGAAATTAAGGGTAAAAAATATATTAAAATAAATAAAAAATTTAATAAATAGTAAATAAACATGTTCCCTTGTGTAACGGCTTTAACACTCGTCATTCTGCGTTGACATTTATATGTGCACTGGAACAGGGGATTGCGGCTTTGAAATCGAGTTCATTTGGGCTTATTCTTCAGGAAAACTAGCCTAGATGCCAGTCGAACTTAGCCCCGCCCACAACATTTTAACTCGGGCAGTTCGGTCTGGACTTGATCCGTAGAGAAGTAATTATGGGTTCTCCAGAAGGGCTTCCTGCTAAAATTCACATTCCTGGGTCTGTATATCACATAATTGGGGTCGCTTCAACCCGCGGACATGGCAACACAGTGCAGTTGAGTTCTGTTGACATTTGACAAAAAACATTCTGCGTCGCTCCGTTGCTCTGATTGGTTGTAGGTCTATCCAATTGAGGTCTTTCCTGGTTCGGTTGAAACACACCCCATAATCACAGCCCAACGGAGCAGTATCAGACTCAAATTCTGACTAGAATTGAGTATGACGATGTCAGGCTACAGGAAAACACTATAATGCCTCAAATGGCGCCTTTTTTTCACCTGTCGATAATAGGGGTGGCACGGTACATGAAAAAACATCCGAACCGTTTGGTTTGCTTGTCTCGGTTCAGAGCGGGGTGCGTCGAACTGTTCGACGCATGCGCAATGTAGCCTCGTGCCTGTATGTTAC
Source organism: Romanogobio albipinnatus (assembly GCA_023566225.1). Classification (NCBI taxonomy): domain Eukaryota; kingdom Metazoa; phylum Chordata; class Actinopteri; order Cypriniformes; family Gobionidae; genus Romanogobio; species Romanogobio albipinnatus. The sequence continues at coordinate 40,735,226 of CM042259.1, read as the reverse complement.
CTCAGACAGTGGGTGTCCTTTTCACACGAAATAAGAGGTGTGTGTGGACATATACAGTAAAAGAAGTAAAAGACAGTAAAAGTGGAGTGCTGCCGGTCACGTCACGTGTAGAAATGGCAAGTGGGAGAGATAAGAAAGGAGTTGGAGGATGCGGCAGCGTCGTATAGACGCCAGCTTCACAACGCACGTGCCAGCAGTGCGTATGGAGAGCGGGAGCCGCGCGCGCCCGTTGTGCATTCACACACTGGAAGCGTTTGTCTCGCGCAGCTGAACCGCGGCTTGTGTATTGCAAATACAGACGAATATTGTCCATTCTGTCACATTTTCCGGTGTTCTCGTCCGACCCCTGTCTGTCTCATGTTTTGATTTATGATGGGCAGCGTATATCTGCTGCAAATGCGACCGTGTTACCCTCTGTCCCTATAACATAAAACTGTTATGCCAATGTCTCGGACTTGGTAGACAGTGTAAGCAGGAAACAGCCAGTTAGGAACCACTTCTACATGATATAACAATTTTTTTAATACTGTATCCTAAATTGTGGATAATTAAGCTATATACACTCACCTAAAGGATTATTAGGAACACCATACTAATACTGTGTTTGACCCCCTTTCGCCTTCAGAACTGCCTTAATTCTACGTGGCATTGATTCAACAAGGTGCTGAAAGCATTCTTTAGAAATGTTGGCCCATATTGATAGGATAGCATCTTACAGTTGATGGAGATTTGTGGGATGCACATCCAGGGCACGAAGCTCCCGTTCCACCACATACCAAAGATGCTCTATTGGGTTGAGATCTGGTGACTGTGGGGGGCATTTTAGTACAGTGAACTCATTGTCAAGTTCAAGAAACCAATTTGAAATGATTCAGCTTTGTGACATGGTGCATTATCCTGCTGGAAGTAGCCATCAGAGGATGGGTACATGGTGGTCATAAAGGGATGGACATGGTCAGAAACAATGCTCAGGTAGGCCGTGGCATTTAAACGATGCCCAATTGGCACTAAGGGGCCTAAAGTGCGCCAGGAAAACATCCCCCACACCATTAAACCACCACTACCAGCCTGCACAGTGGTAACAAGGCATGATGGATCCATGTTCTCATTCTGTTTACGCCAAATTCTGACTCTACCATCTGAATGTCTCAACAGAAATCGAGACTCATCAGACCAGGCAACATTTTTCCAGTCTTCAACTGTCCAATTTTGGTGAGCTTGTGCAAATTGTAGCCTCTTTTTCTTATTTGTAGTGGAGATGAGTGGTACCCGGTGGGGTCTTCTGCTGTTGTAGCCCATCCGCCTCAAGGTTGTGCGTGTTGTGGCTTCACAAATGCTTTGCTGCATACCTCGGTTGTAGCGAGTGGTTATTTCAGTCAAAGTTGCTCTTCAGCTTCAGCTTGAATCAGTCGGCCCATTCTCCTCTGACCTCTAGCATCAACAAGGCATTTTTGACAACAGGACTGCCGCATACTGGATGTTTTTCCCTTTTCACACCATTCTTTGTAAACCCTAGAAATGGTTGTGCGTGAAAATCCCAGTAACTGAGCAGATTGTGAAATACTCAGACCGGCCCGTCTGGCACCAACAACCATGCCACGCTCAAAATTGCTTAAATCACCTTTCTTTCCCATTCTGACATTCAGTTTGGAGTTCAGGAGATTGTCTTGACCAGGACCACACCCCTAAATGCATTGAAGCAACGGCCATGTGATTGGTTGATTAGATAATTGCATTAATGAGAAATTGAACAGGTGTTCCTAATAATCCTTTAGGTGAGTGTATATGTCATATGCTGAAGTACATTTCTGGAGTGTTAACAATTAAAAGAAAAAACAACAACAACCGTACAAACCGAAAACTGTGATCCTAAAACCGTGATACGAACCGAACCGTGGGTTTTGTGAACCGTGCCACCCCTAGTCGATAACTGCTGTGTATGCCCGAGACGCCTCGTCACGGAAAACATACAAGATGACAGCACAATCAAGTAAAATGTTGGAGACATTCATTATCATGTAAACAAGTTTTGAAGACAGGCAAGAGTGACATCTCCAACCCTCCACCCAAACACAACAATGGGGGTGTTATTGTGTTCGGTAAGGATCACTGAGCACAATTGGCAGGACGCCTGGCGCTCTTTTATTGATCATCTTTTTTTCGTATCATATATTTGAGTAATTATCATAAATTAGGTATCATTCGAAAGCTTACAAACTCCAAATTCATCCTGTGAAAACCGTTTTGAAATCGGACGTTGCGTTACTGGTACTCTAAATTCTTCTAGCCGGCTCCTCCCCCTAGTGGGCGGTGTCATATTTCATATTACAAAATGTATTTTAACCACTTTATAATCAAAGTCTTTTCTAATCTTGACAAAACACATATCATCGGAAAGGTCTGGTGACTGGTATTTGGTGACTGTTTTGTTATGGAAGTGATATTTGGACAGAAATTTACAGTAAAATGCATTAAAAAAAACTACCAATGAAATGTGGATAACACCCGGTGGCTATTTGGTATAGCGCCTAAACAAAATCTCATGGGAACTTCAATTTTTGTGATATCAACTTCAAATTTGGAACACAACTTGGTTAGACATATGGCTTTGATTTTATAGTATTTTTAGAGTAAACATTTTTGTAAAATTTTTTGTAAAATATATATTATATTTAGTACAGTATTTTTCATTTACAGTAAATTTAAACTTCCATAACTTTTTCATAATATCATATTTTGAATTGCTTTCACTTCAGCAATAATCTGCTAAGTGTCTTCTTTAAAACAAGGCCAGACTTAAATTTCCATTTATTCATTTGTGTGTGTGTGAGAGAGAGAGAGAGAGAGAGAGCATCGTATAACATTGACGTTGCAATACACTTTAATTTATTTAGTGCTAATAAAATTATTAAGCCTATTTGAAGAGAGAGATGTTTAATATGACAAAATGTCAGTCATCGTGTGATAACAAAAAAATAACTAGGCCTAGACTACTTTTATTCTGAGCAGGTGTTGTCAGTGAACAGGCTGTAAAACTGTTGGCTAAGTTACAGACACCCATGAAAAACTGACGCTGATTATCTGGGAAACATTCTTTAACAGCAGTCAAGTTGTCATTGTTTGTGTCAAACAAGTTGTGAATTCGTTGTAACATTAAAACAGAAGACCATGACTTACTCTGTGCTCAAAGTGATTAGGGCTGCAACGACGCGTCGACGTCGTCGATGACGTCGACTACGAAAATACGTCGACGTGCGTGAAATACGTCGACGCGTCGGCGGCACATTATTTACGTTCTAGAATGGAACAGAAGATCTAGAATAATGGCAGCTTCTGCTCCCGGGCATAGTGAAAATGATCATTTATCATATAAAGCCAGACCGCGACATTCAAAAGTGTGGGAGTACTTTAAACAGAAGCCGAATAAAACTGTGCTTTGTTCGCTCTGTAACGCCGGTTTCACACTGCGCGCGGTGGCAGAGCAGGAGCTGTGCGCGTGGAGAGCGGGAGCTTTCACACTGCAGTCAGTGTTGCCAAGTCCGCTTTTTTCCGCGGAATTGGGCTACTTCTACACTGTTGCCGCGGGCTGTGTCTCATGTCCGCGGGTTGAAGCAAAAAAACACACATATTTAACCCCCCGAACGCGATGTTTACCAGAGAACCTCCCCGAAACGCGATTGGGCTTGTTTTGGGCTAGTTTTGAGTAACGAATGGGTGGGTTTTGTTGTGTAAACCTGGCAACCCTGCTGCCAGTGTTCTCTCGCGCAGCTGAACGCGCCACGCGTGTATTGCAACAGACGGTCACATTTTCCTGGGTTCTTCTCCGACCCCAGTACGTCTCGTGCTTTTATTTATTATGGGCTGCATATATCTCCTGTATATGCGACCTGGTTCCGCTCTGTCCCAAACACATATGCACAATAACATGCTGTATAGGTAGTTTACATGATTAAAGTAACATTACAGTTAAGATATGCCTCTAGCTTTAATCATTTAAATGTGTCTTTGAAGTTTGGGCAAAAACTTCTGGCAGCTTTAGTCGTTGTTTATGCACATGTATCTTCAAAATAGACGACTAGTTATACATTAACACTATGCTGAAAGCTCCTGTATGTGAACCTTTTGCAGATAAATACAAGTGCATTTTCGTTTACTACTGACACAAATCAATAAGTAAATCATACTCAACTACTATAGTAAACAACTTTTCCTAATTAGGCCTACTCTGTATACATTTTACGATGAATAGTATCATTATATATTATGTTTAAAAAGCTTCTTGTGTTCATATATTTCATTATAAAATGGCATACTATGTACACTACCCTTCCTGAAATACAATTAATATTGTCATCATTCATTGATTTCATGTTAAAATAATATACAAATTCACTACCCTCTTTGAAATACAATAATCAGTAAAAAAAGAATAATAAGATTAATCTGGAAAATAATCGTTAGATTAGTCGACTAATCGAAAAAATAATCGTTAGATTAGTCGACAGAAAAAATAATCGTTAGTTGCAGCTCTAAAAGTGATGCTCGGAGCTCCAGTGGTTTCTCTGTGGGAGAACGAGGATATGCTTTTTTTTTCATTGGTTGTTGCGTTAAATCTTACCCAGATACAATAATGCTGTTTTCTGATTGGCTATTGTGTAGCTTCTTTCTTTTTTTTGATTGGCTGATAAGTGGCAGGCTCGACTAAGAACTCCAGGGGAGACGCGCTTGATTCCTGCCCGGTTCCATAGAGTGAGAGGCATGGCCAGATACATTTTGGGCGCTGCGGCATATTAATATATGATAAATAGTTTTTCTGTGTGAGAAATACAATGTGTGGCGGGAGTGACCGGTGTTTTGTTTTGCTCTGTGCTTCTGCGTTCGTCAATACGCATGCGTCAAGGGTTACTCTTTCGGCATAAGTCGACTTGCTTACCGCTGACCCGCCGGAAGCTCGTCATTTTAGTCTATAAAGTTTTAAATATGGATATTTTTCTTACTCAAACGCGCCACTCTGCTTCAGAAGGCCTTTAGTAACCCCCTGGAGCCGTGTGGAGCAGTTATATGATGGATAGATGCACTTTTATAGACTTCAAACCAAGCGGCAACCTCCCGCAGTTTCTCTTGAAGCCAATACGGAAGTGCCTCAAACTGCAATTCATCGACTGG